>VZTT01042802.1:30334-76401 GCA_013400855.1 Buphagus erythrorhynchus | reverse complement strand
CTTCGTTATTCCCTTCCCCTCCCTTCCCTCCCCTTCCCTTCCCTTCCCTCTTCCGTTTTTCCTTTCCTCCCTTTTCCTTTTCCCCCTTCTTTCTTTCATCTTCACTCATTTTTTTCTCACCACTTCCCTCCATTTTTCTTTCTCCACCTTTTTTGTACGTGCTCTTATTTATTTCTTTGTTTTCCCCTTCTTCTCGCCCTCCGAGGGCAGCTCACAAGAAAGTTTCCTACACTCAAGTAGGAGCCATGGGGGCAGATGTTGGGGGGCTGTAGGAATGCTACCTCCCGAATCTGACCACCATCCCTTAAAACTCACTGCCACCTCCTAAACATCACCAGGCAGCCTGGGGTGCAGGGAGAAATCTCTGTGAATAGGCTGCAGGAGGTTTTGTATTTCTATACAGAAAAGTTTGAGAGTGCATTCATGAAGGGGGTCCCCCTCACTCTCCAAAAAAAAAAAGAGCAAAGTACTTTTGCATTAAAACTATCAGTTTGAAATTCAGAGAAGCGTTTCCTCAGTTCCCCTTCTAATTTTACCTCTAAATCTGCTCTACTGAACAGTTTTTGTCTCAGCTTGTGGCTTTAGTACTGCAAGCAATGGCATCAAGCTCAGTGGAACCACTCAGGATGTTTCCCCTTGGTTACTGGGTAACAAGAGCATCAGGGGGGCTTCAGGGCTGCCCACCAAAGAGATTCCCCCCCCTTTTTTCTTCTTTTTTTAAATTTCTATTTTTCCTTTTCCTTCCCTACTTTTCCTGTTTCCTTTTTTCCTCTCAACTCCTCTTCTTGTTTTTTTTCCCCTTTTTCCTCCAAAAAAGTAAAAAAATGAGTCACACATACCAACAGGTTTGGGAATTTTAGTTAACCAACCCCCTCCCCTCTGAAAGCTACGCTGTAGAAGTACGATGAAATTTCTGAAGCCTTTTTCTGAGACCCACTTTGGCCCACTCGCTCATCCTTAGAAATATAAATTGTTCTCACCCTGTGTCATGCTTTCAGGAAGCTCATTCACTTCTCCAGGGGCAGAGCAGCAAGTCACACCACCGGAACATAGGAGGATGCCTGGAAAAGGCATCAGTGAGCAGCTCCAGCCAAGGGCAGCACCTCACCGAGCTGAATATGAACCTGGCACCTGCCTGCAGTGCTGTATGTGGAAACCTGCCCTCTTCCTGCCTGGGCACTTCCCTCCAGTGAAAGATCTCACTTCTGAGCAGCTTCTGAGCCAAGTATTTTCATACTCTGATAGAGTCTTCCCAGCCATGCATCCTATAGTCAGGGATGAGCTGTTAGCTATCACACATTTCCTACACATGTATATCAACTTCTTCCAAAATCATTCCACTGCCCTCAGGGATGAGTTGGTCCAAGGCTCTGTCATGTTCATCAAAACTTTCTGTGCCCCTCAGTAACAGCCCATGCACTACATGCCAGCAGGGACCAGGAATGAATAGAAGTTGGCCCCATTCCCTAATAACTTATGCTGAATATGTCTCCATTGTGGGCTTGCCATGGATTCATAACCCCTTTGTCTCTAAGCCACATTCACCCATCCAGACTTACCAACAAAGCCGGAGGTTCACCAGGCTATTTAGGCATGTAACTGCTGTCCCAAATTATCAGCATGACCCATCTGGTTATGGCAATAGCTGTAATCCTGTGTGTCTCCTGCTCATCAATCCAAATGATAACGGCAGGATACCAAAGCGGCTCACTTGCCACATCACAGTGTCCCACAATATCTTCTTTTCTACACCTCTGTCCTTCACAGCTATAAATAGTAAATCCCCCCAAAAAATAAATTAAAAAAAAAGAAGAAAAGAAAAGAAAAGAAAAGAAAAGAAAAGAAAAGAAAAGAAAAGAAAAGAAAAGAAAAGAAAAGAAAAGAAGAAAAAAGTAGAGTCTCCTGAAACTAGGAAACTATATGAACCAAGAAGCCTCCTGTGCACTTTAGCAGCTGTTCCCAAAAAAACTCTGAGAGATGCTGCTAGGAGAGTCTGTGAGTGGGAGAGGAAGGAACCAGCAGCAGTAAGGCTTTCAGCAGCAGCAGCCTCATGGACTATGAGGGAAAATAACTCTTAAGTCAACTTTTGTGCCTTGGAGGGCAGGCAACCCCAGCTGCCATCACTGCCACAAGGTTGGCACTGAAACTGCTTCCAGGGAGCTTAAGATTGCTTTTTTGTGTGTGCTGTTTTTATCCCTCACACTGTGTCTTTTCTTTTCTTGCTTTCTGCCCTTTTTTCCTCCTATGTTGAGGAGTGAAGGAAAATGGAAAACAAGAAATAAACCTTTTTGTATTCTCCAAAAATTGTATTAGGCAACAATTTGGTTTGGAGCCAACACAGTCCTGCTCCTGGGAGCTTCCTTCAGATTCTGTTGGGGCACATGTTGCTCAGGGGTAGCTGTGGCCCTGGCAAGGGCAGCAGGGGCACAGTCCCATCGCCTCCTACATCAAGAAGCTCCCAGTTACAGCCTAAAGCCTGTTGGGTTTAAATTGGCCATGCCAACAAAGTCTTCTCCAAAAGTTGGAAGTGGAAAAGTATTTCAAGCTTTGTCTTTTCTTATTGTTGTTGTTACTTTAAGCAGCTCAGCTGGGTATATTTGAAAACTTTGGCCTTTAGGTTCAGGGAGAAAAATGTCATCACCATATCACAGTGACAAGATAACATATACTGTTTCCCAGGACTATGTGTGATTTCAGGTGTTGTATACTCATTTCTCATGTTTCATACTCATTTCTCACACTGCATTACTTGTACAGCCCATAAAGTACCATAACTACCTTCCCAAGGCTCTCAGTGGCTTTAGCAGCTCTTTATAAATAAGTAAAGCTAATTTGCAAAAATTCAGTTTGTGTCTGGGTGTCACATGCCAGTATTGAGTATGAGTGCTATGAATAGGGCTGATGACTTCCCTCTTCAGGAGGAAAAGCTGGTTCGAGTGCTCAGGGCGTGCAGTCGTTCACAGAGCAGCCAGCTGCAGGCAGGGCTGTGAGAAAGCTACTTATCTCCCCCAGGCCCTTCATCCTTGAAAGAAAAAAAAAAAAAACTCTAAAAATGTTTTCTAAAAATCCCCCAAACCCCAAATTAAAAATATAAACCCATGTCCAAGCAGCTATTTGAATGTGCTTCTGCAATTGGGTTTGCAGGCAGAGTGAAGCAGCTGAGAGCAGAGGTGCTGGCAGTGTATTTTAGTGTCTGTTTGGCTTGGGTTGTTGGGTTTTTCTGTGACCCTGTTTATAAAAGCCAGTGTCATGCCTGTGGGTTTTGACACCTCTGGGTATGACTCACCAGGGTCCGTTAGAGCAGATGCTGCCTCCCAGTCGAGTTTAGCAGAACATCCCAGCACACCCAATCCCTGGGACTTGGAGCCTGATTATCCCAGAGAGGCACCCACCTGCCTTCCAGCAGCTTCCCCTTAAAGCCCCTTTTATAATTGTGAAGGAGAGGGATGAGAGGAGACAACAGACACAGATCCTCCCCAGCTCTTACACGGGCCTGAAGAGCTGGCAACCAGGACATGAACTGATTAGCATCAAAGCAGGATCTAAACACCAACTGACCAGGAGATTTGGGAGAGCAGATGGGAATCCCTCATCCACTGGGGACCACAGGGTGGCTGCTGATATCATACCATGGCTGCATGCCTTAGGCTTGCATGGCAATCCCCCTGCCCTCCTCAGCCAGCTCAAAACTGACAGATAAACCATGGGGAGAAAATGCACATCATCTTGCTGGTCAGTTTTTAACCAATAGTTAGCTTTTAACCACTACTTTTTCTTTTTTTTTTTTNTGTGTTTTTTTTTTGTTTTTTTTTTTTTTTTTTTTTTTTACCAGAGATCTTTAAATAGGACATTTTGGAGATGCATTACAGGAAACTCAGAAATTCGTCCTGTGGGAGGCTAATAGTTCCAGAGCACACAGGGGTAACTTCCTTGGCAGCCAACATGCCACAATGCTGTTTTTCATGGAAAAGACTTGAGCAAGGGCAAACTGCAGAGTATGTTCTGGCCTATGGAGCTCCATCACCTCAGGAGAGACCCATCTACACCCCTGGGGAGCCAGCCAATACCTTCATTTGGAGTAGAAAAAAACCAATATGAGGAATCTAATCCCCATATCTAAGGGGACATTTTCAAAATAGCTTTTCTGTGCCCCAGCAGGAGTGGACGGTGCCTGCTTATCTGAAAATCCCCATGCTCATCTCTACAAGCTGAGTTGAAGCACTGTGACAGTGTAGGGGGTTGCACTTGCCTTGCAGCCTCAGGGGAGAGGGATGCAGCAAGCAGAGACCTGTAGCTGAGCCTGAAGTTTCTGTTTCTAATAAACTCAACAAATGGTTCCCATCTGCCTGGCCTGTCTCTCTGCCATCTTTAAATATTTATATCAAAGTATCTATGGTGATAGGTCAGGTTATATAAGTGGGGGAGAAGGGCAGCATCAGCTCCTGCTGGAGCTCCAGCCGAGGGAGTGAAAACCCAAGCAGACTTCCTATCCAAGCAGACGCTCTCTCTTCTCAGCTCATGAGCTCAGAAAGTGAACATTAATTTTTCTTAGGGAATCAGAGAAGGCTGAGCCACAGCTGGGCTGAGCTGTGCTTTGGGAGGTGCCATGTGGGAGAGCAAGAGCCCAGCCCATCGATGCAGAGAGCTCTTATTATATAATCAATGTATAATTCATTAGTAGGTGAATAAAGACTTGAATAGTTTATTGCTGATGTATCAGGGCTAAAAAGAAACCAAGCACATATGTGAGCAAGCTGCTGCACACAGGAGTTAAACATCACTTAGTGATGCTGAGGGGAGACGGGGAATTCTGTCTTGGGATAGTATAAACAACCCAGCTAGATGACTGCCAGTGATTCCAGGGTGAGCAATGCAGGGATATTCATCTTCCTGGCAAGAAATGCTGGGAAGGACCTTTCTACTTTGCTTATTGGAGTCTAAGGGAATAGCAACTAGAAGACAGCAGGGCTTTAACTGTTGGTAGGCACCTCCAGGCTCGTCTGAACTTACTTCTCCCAAGATGTGGCACTTCCTTGCAAGCTGAACAACCACCACATATATTCCTTCCAGATGAAGAGGTGGGTTTTTTCCCCCTTGACCCTGCTGGCAGGGTTAGCTATGCAGTTTGCCTCCAGGTATAAATCTGTTTGAGGGACTCCCAAATGCCAGGTGATGAAGGTAGCAGTAGTTTTGTGCTGGGGGTGAGAGGGATGGCATGGTGGGGAGTGGAGTGGGTTCAGCAGCAGGCCTGCAGTCAGTCATGGGTTTCACTGCTCTGGCCAAAAGCTGCAAAACACACACAGCCTGTGCTTTTCCAAAACAGCATCCGAGACTTCTCCAGAGCCCTCCCTCTTCACTCCCAGGCTCTCCCCCACTGTCCCACACAGTGTTACATCTCTCAGTGGACAAGTTTGATTCTTGCTGCCAGTTGCTCATTCTCCCAGAAGAGGAACTACACAGTTAAGAAATACATTGCTTTTCTGCATTTTACTAACAGAGAGAGTTGCAATGACACCTCATGTGAAAGTTCCAGGATGTGTGTGATCTAACTGTGTATTCATAGCAGCTTCTGACCTCATCTGCTTTCAGCTGTGCTGGCCGAGATCTGTGTGGGGCATCTTCCACCTCTGGCTGCATTTCTAGTGGAGAATTATAGCCAGCTGCTTTTCCAAATGCATTACTTCTGCACCTGGTTAGAAAAACGTGTGTCTATCAACTATTACATCCAAAAATATTTTGTGTGTCTGCAGCTTACAAACACAGCTTTTCCTTGGCAGGACTTGGCTTCTTTACACTCCAGCACTGCAAGGGTCCACCTAGATTTGCCAGCTTCTAAGGCTTTGGAAGGACTTGCTCAGCAGTATCTTCTCTAGGAGCATGCTGCAGGCATCAATCTAAGATGCACAGTGAAGGGGTTGCTGCACGAGGAAGTTGTATTTCAAGGACAGTAGGAACTCACAAACACACGGTCAAAAGGTCAGGAAATAGCAAACCAGTTTGGAGTCAAGACAGCACACCACAAGATTCTCACTGAAAGATTCTCACTCTTCTCACCACCAAATCACCAGTATTATTTAACCTGTGGTTTCCACAAGTGCTCTAAGTGTCATCTACTGCCATCAGAGCAGGTGCTGGGAAAGCTCCTCTGGCTTGTAAGCAAGCTGTGGTCAGTCCAGCCATGAGCATATGGTGAGCCCCATGTGTCTCTATGGAATTTAATGGCCCTGTTGGCAGAGCAATGCCTGAACAGTGCATGGGTAGTGAAAGAACAGCACAAAAGGTGCTTGCTGTTGCCATAGGCTGATGCTGCCCAGCCTCTCAGGCTTATCGGTAGCCCCAAAGCTGGCCACACAGGCCAGAGCAACCTGTCCTTATGCTGGTCCCTCTTCCTGTGTCCTCAGATAGAGCTAGGGGGTTGTCTAAAGTAAAAGGAAAAAGGTAACTCATGAGCAGAAGCTAACGCATGGTCAGAGAGAGGCAGACTGCAAGTGCCCAGATGACCTTAGTGGAAATAACTGATAATTTCTGTAACTTAAATTGACAAGTAGCTGGAGCCAATTCACAACTTAATATTTAACTTTGCACCTTTGGTCTGAAAATTCTATTTTTTTTTCTCCCCATATATGCCTACCTAAAAAGGATTTCTTTCCTAGCAGAGTGTGAGTGTTGACATGCTTATAACAAACAGCTTCCTCTAGAGCAAGCCCCAGGAAGGCTCACTGCTCTGCAGGTGTTTCCTAGTCTGGCTGCTGGCTTGCAGCCTCAAAGTTCAGCTCCATGGTCCTCTCCCAACAAAATCTCTCTCTAGCTCTTCTCAACACTGTGTAAATCTTGGCACCACTTATCAGTAAGTTCCTGGGGTTTTGCTCTGGTCGCACAAGAGCTGTAATTTGCTGCTAGCCAGCAGAAAATTAGGGACTAGTAAGTGCAGAAACATTGACTGTAGGACAGGGATTTTTTTTGTTGGCAGAGGTGTAAAAACACTGTTTAACACTCACCCACCCCACAGGTTCCATCCAGCCATCCTTTGGTGCTGCCACTTTTACAACTGTGAACAAAATGTTAACACTGCACATTTCTGTAACAGGTTTCTAAAAATCAAGGAGCTGAAGGTATCTGCTTTTCTGCTTCTGAAAATCACAGTGGGATGCCATCGCAGGGTGGCAGAGCTCCTGCTGCTACACACAACACAAACTGTGGGAGAAGAGCATGTCCAACTGGGCATGGCTCTGTCACCTCCTTGTTGAAGGTGCTGCTCATTGCAGGGGAGTTCCAGTAGCCAGTGAAATGAGAATAAAGCTCACGAGATGGCCAGTGGCTGGACACACTCTTCTCCCAGAGCTTCTGTTGTGTATAGCAGCAGGGGCTCCTGCCGCCCTATAATGACATCCCTCTGTAATTTTCAGGAGCAGAAAAGCAGATACTTTCATCATATATATGCTACTCCAGTCCATAACTATGCCTAACTATGGAGCACCTAAAGCTTCAGCAGTCCTGGTGGTGATGCTTTAACAGAGATGTTTTGTACCCATTGATGAGGCTTTAGCAGGTAACCCACACCGATGACGCTGACTCCACCAATTTGTCTGTGATGTTTTTTGATATGGTAGAATATCAGCAGTTAACCAGCCAGTGCAGAACAGTGTGCAAGACTTCCTAATACTTAAAAAAGTGAAACCATAGATATTTCTTCCATATAAATACTCTCGTTGTTACAGCTTAAACATGTCCTTAAGCATTTTTCATGCCTCTGCTTGCATTACTCCATGAGAGGTACCTGAATGCTGTCCCATCAGCTGGCTGAGAGTGGAATGAGGCTGATGAGCTGCTCCTTTTCCTCCAAAGGACCAATGCCATCCTCTCCCTCCATCACACTGCTGGGACAGGCAAGCACCAGCTGCCTGGGGAATACCTCTGCCAAGCACTGAAAGAATTACTGAGTCCCCCCCATGCGGCAAACCCCCAAGCAATGCAGGCAGCTTCATGCACAGCACAAAAAAGAGGAGGAATGATGGCCTTTTGCAAGAAATTCATCTTTATTGATGCAACCATGAGTCACATGAGCTGCCAGCTGGCCTGAAAAATAACAATAGCAGTGGCCTGATAGTAGCAGCTGGAGCTCACAAGGGAGATTGTCCCTTTCCAGAGATCAATATATGTGATGATACATATACACATATAAGTGAATACTTCCCCACTAGAAAGTGCGTATGCTGGGAAGTGCATATCACACCCAATTCCCTGTCAGACTGAGGTGTGTTGGTGACTGCCAGGAGGTAGCACTGGGGCAGTTTGAACTTCATCCTGCTTCCAGTGAAGTCAACAGTGAAGCTCTGCTGGTTCCAAGGGTGTGGAATGAGAAGTGACAGCCCTCCCTCAGCCCTCCACAACACAACTCTTTCCAATGTAAGGTATTTTGCAGCCCAGATTAAAATGCCAGCCAGGTGCTGCAGGCTGTACTGCTGTTCTTGTACATGCAGCAGCCCTTGCCTGAGGGCCAGGACTTGTCCTGAACATCAGCAGAGGGTTGTCCATGTTTATCTCAGAAAACAATTGCTACTTACCATTTTTCATGTCTAAAAGCCACTATGTATGAGAGGTGTGAAAACTGTTGCTGGTTCAACAGACATTTCACACAGCTGTATAATTTACAGCAAGTGCTACATATATCACAATGATGAATTTCAGCTCAGAAGTGGCTCTGCCTCCTCAACATGAGGGCAAAGCATAGCAGGGAGCTGTTGTTTCAGCTAGACTGACAGTTTTTTACATATTCTGTTTATTATTGATAAGGTGATGTAAAAAGAACATGGAGTTGGACGTTGCATTGTTTGACCTGGCTGGAGATCAGTGCTGTTCTCTTACAGATTTAAACTTCTGTTTGTGTGTGTAATTTCAAAGTCCTTTTGCCACAGGAGCACAGTGGGTTAGTAAAGCCTGATAAACATAGAGCTGGGCCCAGAAGTTACAGAATCACAGAATCACACAATCAGCCAGGTTGGAAAAGATCTTGGAGATCACCAAGCCCTACCAATGACCTAACACCACCTTACCGACTAAACCATGCCACCAAGTGCCATGTCCAGGCTTTTTTTAAACACCTCCAGGGATGGTGACTCCACCATCTCCTTGGGCAGCTCATTCCAATGCCCAATCACTTTTTCTGTGAAGAATTTTTCTCTAATGTCTAGCCTAAACTTTCCCTGGGATAGCTGAAGACTGTGTCCTCTCATCCTGTCACTGGTTGCCTGGGAAAAGAGACCGACCCCTACCTGTCTACCTTCCTTTCAGACAGTTGTAGAGTGTGATAAGGTCACCTCAGTACTCCTTTTCTCCAGAGTAAATAACCCCAGCTCTCTCAGCTGCTCTTTCCAAGGGCTTGTGTTCTAGACCCCTCATCAGCCTTCTGGCCCTTCTCTGAATATGTTTGAGCATCTCAACATCTTTCCTAAATTGAGAGGCCCAGAATTAGACACAGCAGTCAAAGTGTGGCTTAACAAACCCCTGTGAAATCAGTGTGGCATCAAGATTTAGGAGAGCAAATCCTAAGAATTAAAAAAACTGTTGTATTGCATTAGCAAGGAGGAATAACAGAGAAATATGTCCTTCTGTTGGTCAGTTGTTTCAAAGCTCATCCACTACTTTCTGACTTTGTGTCCTGATCTCTACCAAAAGGTTCTATAAAC
Source organism: Buphagus erythrorhynchus (assembly GCA_013400855.1). NCBI lineage: Eukaryota > Metazoa > Chordata > Aves > Passeriformes > Sturnidae > Buphagus > Buphagus erythrorhynchus. The sequence goes on along the minus strand of VZTT01042802.1, from coordinate 66,715 downwards.
CTAGAAATGTTTGAAAATGGGAAAAGTAGCTTACAGTCATGGGATGCCTATGTACCCCAGCATGATCAGAAACATGCCCAAAGTTAATCATTGCAAGTGTCCAGGCTGGGAGAGCACATTTCCCATCAGTGGTGACAGTTTCTGTCATTTATTTACTGATAGTGCAACATTGATCCTGGGCTGCGATCCAAAGCCATCTTCCTAGAACATTGCATCTTTGGGGGTCACAGGAAACTTCTCAGATGATAGCACGAGAGAAGTTTGGTTTAATGCAGTGATTTTTGCTGTGCTTTTCTCTCCATTTGGTTGTAAAGACCTCTTTGTGTCCTCCTTGTGGAGCCACAGCCCGGATGTCTCCCATGGCGGGAATCTGCATCTCTGACCCCAGTAGTAGTGCAGGAAAGGGAAATGTGTGACACACATCCCACCAGCTGACCCCATGCAACACCTTCCCAGGGCATTTTGCGGGTGACTTCAGACATCCTCCTGTGCCAAGAGCTGGCTCTACCTGGTAGGGATGCCCAGGCATCAGGTTTCTACCTCTCTCGCAGGATGTATTTGCCTTTCCGGTACAGGTTGCTGCTGAAGTGGATGGAGAACCAGAGGAATGAAGTTAGGATCATCCCATAAACCTAAAAGGAAAAAAATGAGACGGGCGTACAATTAAGCGTGTAACTGATTATGATGCTCCATCTCTGTAAATAAGCACTCATAAATATTGCCTGTTGTCACATTTTTCTGAAGAGAGCTGGTTTTCAGTGAAGTGGTGAACAGCATTTCTGACATGGGAGTTAAAAAAAAAAAAGCAACACATGGTTAAAACATCTGATTGGAATTAGCAAAGCATAGCTCAAACCTGGCCCTAAAAATAGAAATAAGATGAAACCGAGAAATTTAGATTTCAATTCCTGCCACAGAACATTCCTCTATGCAAACAAACATATCTCTTTCATAATAGTAGCCTTTTGTAAAGATGCCATGGGGAGACAAAAACACAACACCCATGTCTTGTTTGAAGTAAAAAACCCAACAAAACAATCAGACAACCCCCTAAGCCAACCCTGAACACTTATGAATGCAGAGGACAGTGTACTTCCTCTCTATTGTTATACTCTGCCTGGTGTATCACACATCAAGATTAACACAGGCAACATATCCAAGGTAAGGCTGCTGCAGGAAGGATAATGAGGGCTATAATCCTCAAGTATGCTGTAATGTGCTGGTGCCTTTGCTTGCAGCTTGATCTGGGAATATTGGTGCATTGTTGGCCGAGGTACAGTGACATCAGAACAGCTTTAACCCTCTTTACGTGCTTCCCTTGCATCCTGCCATCACAATAGTGAACTGTGCAGTGAGATTTCCTCTAGCACAGGCTTCAAAGACAGCTGCCTTATCTGGCTATAGCATCAAGCTGTGAAAAAAGTATATCTATTATAAAAGTGCTTCTCCTTTTATCTGAATGTAGCTGCAGTGAAATTCTCCCTATACTTGAGAAAAATTGGAAAGTGACACCAAATATTCACATATGACTTTACACTTACAGCTCCATAGCAATGCCTGGTTGTTTTTGTCATTTACTGCTAGCAGTATAAAATATAAATAGTTTATTCCTCTGGGTTTTACTTAGATGGAGAAGAATCTTCTAATCTATGATTGTGCCAAGGTGGACACAAGGCATAAAACAATCTCCAAATACACTTTCAGTCAAGAAAGGTCATCCCAGCTGGAAAGCAGCATGGAGATATCACAGCAGATCAAACCTGCCTTCATGGTAGAGAAAGGAGTCTCCTGGCACATGCTCTTTTCTGGTGTGCATCACCACATGTTCAGAGCCCTTGTGTTCAGGTAATTACAGTGATACACCTCTGCCAAGCAGTGGGTGGGCAAACAAGAAGGCTGGTTTTAATTAGTGGCTCTCTCCAGCTCCAAAGAGACCATCCCCATGCAGCCCCTAAGTCCCCTTACCACTGAAAGACATGTTCCTCTTGCAGCATTTAATTTTCTTTTTTGCTCACCCCCAAATTAACTGCAAAGCCTTCCTACATGAGCCATCATCTGAAGATTATTTCAGTCCTCCTCTGCATGTTACTCCTTCAAAGATAGAACCTGGGAGCCCAGACAACACACTCTTCCCCTCTCCTTTGTAGCCTGCTCCTTATGAGCCTGTGATTTAGCCACACACTGCCCAAGATGAACCTCATCAAGTTCATTAGTGGTCATTAATAGGATGAGACCTTCCCCTTCTGCACAGCTCTCCAGCTCCACTGTTGGTGCTCAGTAGCTTTCAAGACCATCCCGCTCTGCCTGCACAAGCAGCTTCCAGATTGATCTAGGAGGCAACAAGTTTCCTAAAATATGGAGGCTTTACTGCATCTCCTTTACTACCATTGCTGCAGGCTTCCTACATAATCCACAAGCCCCCAGCGAGGTGACATGGCCTCTCACTCACAGGAGAAGTCGTGCAGGCAGACCTGAGTGGACGAAATGCAACTGCTGCTGCATCCTGCTCCCCACTCCTAGATGTCATGACTTTTTAGGGCACAAAAGCTGTGCAGGAAGCCTATTCCTGCAGGAAAACCCCTCCACCAAGCAGCCTGGCCAGATTCCTGACCCCTTCCCAATTTCCATGGTGGAGTCCACCACTGCTTGTTTCTCTGCTGCCAGCATCCAAAATCACCCAAAATCCTAGCTTCTGGGGGCTAATTTAGGATACTTTTTTCTCACTGGATCCTGCCTTTCAGGGCCAAAATGTTAAAGGACAGATGCTGTTACCGTGAAGCCAATGGTGACACCCAGGAGAGAGAAGACAAAGTCCATGTGCTTTTTCAGAAAGTCCTGGATCTCTCGCAGACAGTCCTGGGAAGAGAGAAACAAATACCCCTTGCAGCACAGAAGCAGCTTGGTGGGGGGGGGGGGGCCTTTATCCCCACAACAGCATTTCCACAGCCTCAGAGAGAAAAGGAGGCAAGAAAGAGGTGCAGCATTGCACAGCTGGGAAGACTACATCTGTGGTATCTTTTCTGCTACTACAACATGCCTACGATTCTATTGGTGCAATGCATTTGGACTGTGGGGGATGTGTGCTTAAGTGTGGTCCTACAAAAGCTTTTTTCTTTTCACCCACTGAAAAATGGAAAGAAGGAAATGGAAAGATAGAAAAGCAGAGCACACCGTGATGCCAACTGCATTCCCCAAGGTTACTAATGAACAGCTCGATTTTGTGAGGTGCTGCAAGCATTAATATACATTAGCCTTAAGCATGCCAAGGGCCCTACAGAAATCCCTGAAGTGTTAGCCAAGACAGCCATTTCAGAAATGCAAGAGCATGCCCTTGATGAAGGGATTTGCAGAACAAGGAAAGAGCACTCAAAGCCAGGAGTGGATGTAGTGTTGCCACCAAACTCTGCGGTTTCCTATGTTTCACAAAGCACATCCTCCCACTCACTTCCCCAGCTCCCAAGCGAGGGAAACACAGACCACTAAGTGGGAGGAATGAGTCGCCCATATGATGCCCAGCTTTGTTCTGCTCTCCCTTCCTGCTCTTTGAGCTGACTTCGACCCTGCCCTGGGATGTGACATTCCTGGCGGCTGTGCTTCGAAACGCTGCTCCTGCGGGCTGATGTGCACCTGTGCATCACATGTGCTGTTAGCACTTGGCATCTTCACCTGAAAATGTGTTTGTATCACTGCAGCAACGTGATTTGGTTTTTCCTAGAAACACCACATATTGATGCTGGTGGCTTTAGCTGCTCTGGTGGAAGAAAAATGATTGTGCAATAGATTTGCTCAGAGAGTATGAAGTTGTAGCTTCAGTGCACAGCGGTCTAATACTGGTGGCTTCTCCAGCAGCGTCATTGGTACTTGAAAGAGCTGGAATGAAGCATACTTGAGGAAGCTACTGCTGGGCATCATCACCCTGCTTCATGAGCTGCTCATTTTAATACCTATTTAATGCCCCAGGGAAAAAGGAATTACATCAAATTCCACATTTGCTTTTACTGGAACACATTTTAAGTGTCAGAAATTAGTGTCATGGAAAAGTCAAACAGTTTTTTTGTGCTCTGATACATGCCTGTGATATCTCACACTCTCTGCAAGCACAGGAGATGAGCGGGAAGCTGGAGGGAAGTGAAAGGCTGCAAACACAAGCATTTTGAAAGCTTTCTAGAGCACTGAAGGAAACTGCATCTGTGGGTCTGAGACCTGCTGACCCGCCAGGGCTCTTCCTCCTAATACACAGGATCATAGAGTGATTTGGGTTGGAAGGGACCTTAAAGATCCCATCCAGTTCCAACCCCCCCAGCCATGCGCAGGCACACCTTTCCCTAGACCAGGTTGCTCAGATCTCCATCCCACCCGGCCTTAAACACTGCCAGAGATGGGGAATCCATAAATTCTCTGGGCAACCTGCGCCAGTACTTCACCACCCTCACAGTAAATAATTTTTTCCTAATATTTAATCTAAAACTACTGTCTGTTTCAAGACATTCCTCCTTGTCTGTAGGAAATTGCTGCAGGAGGGCTTGGAACAACTCAGGTGCTCTCTGTATTCTGGTCTTGAAGTTTGCAGTTTATTTCATAGGGTGTGGGTATATATGAGGCCCTGCTAGCAGCTGCCGCCGCAGCTCAGGGCAGGACAGAGAGAGAGGTATAGAGCAAGAGTAAGAGAGGAAGAGTAAGAGTGCAAAAGAGTGTAAGAACAGGAGAGCAAGAGAGAGAGGATGCAAGAGCAAGAAAGCAAGAGAGCAAGAGAGCAAGAGAGAGATTTTCCCATTTACAATACAATAAATCTTCTTCTATGTTGAATATTCTAATTTCCACTAACCAATCTAATACAAGATACAAATTCTCTAACATTTGCATGCAACCTATAGGAATCACTATATTACCATGTTTTACTGCTTTCCTTATCTCTAACTTTTATCTGGGACCCTTCCTGCCATGCCTAGGGAGGATGTCTGTTTGCTTTTTGGTATTTGCGGCATCTAACACTGTCTAAACAAAGGGGCCTTCAGGCATTCAGTTGCTTTCAGCCTCACAGTCGAAAATTGCTATCATTTCTATTTCGCTTATATTTTCCATGTTCTCAAAGTCTTTTGCTAGGCAAAGGACTTGTATTTATAAGGTTTCCCTAATTCATCCTTCCCAACACTTGTCCTGTCATTACACCCTCTTGCAAAAGAGGGTCCCTCTCCATCTTTCTTGCATCTTTCTCCTTTTCCAGAAGGACGCAATTAGGTCACCTCCATGCCATCTCTTTTCCAGGCTGAACAAAAACAATCCTTTCAGCCATTCCTCATAGGAGAGATGCACCATCCCTCTGATCATATTGGTGGACTCCTCTGGACTTGCTCCACCAGGCCAATGTCCTTCCTGTACTGGACCCCAGGGCTGAATGCACTACTCCCAAGCTGTGTCCAGTGTTATTGAAACAACAAAACGCCCACAAAACAAATCCCAACCGTTTCAACCCCAAACCATCCAAAAGCACAATTCTCATTAACATTTTAGCACCAGTGAGGTTTTGACAGCTAGAAAGTAGAGGCAAATTCCACTATGGCATGGGAGAAACCTTTCCCTTACCTGTCCTTCATCGTGCACTTGGCCAGGTGGGCATGTCTTGTTCTCAACATTGTTTGTGTCCCCAAAAGGAGAGTGCTTCCCACAGCACAGGAACTGGAAGAGAGGGAGAAGTTGGCCAGCTGCTCACCAGGGCTCTCCCCTTGCTGGCAGCTGCTGCAGCAGGAGGTACTGGCAATGGGCCCCTGCTACCCCAGGAAGGGCTACCCAACCAGGGTGGCAAGGAGCAAAGCACGTAGGAATCAACAACTGCAGCAACGCAGGCTAAATTCAGGGGAGGTGGACAGATCTGGCCTCAGAGCTGCTCATGCTCCTCCAGGACTGCTGCCTGAGACTGGGGCCAAGCCCTCCCTTTGTGGTCGTACTAATGCTCATACTAATGCTGCTCTGGGAAGCCCAGGGATGCACAGACTTGTGTTTCCAGTGATTGTTATGGGCTGAGGGGATCCCCAGCAATACCCTCCGTGGAGTTGGTTCCCTATAGCTGTGGTGCACTGGACAGTTTGGAGCTCTGGCAGAAGGGAAAAAAAAAACAGGAGCAGAAAGACTGCTTCTCCATCAATTCAAGTGGCAATTATAATAAATAACTGGTGAAGCCAGGTATTGTGCCTGATTCTCCTTGTCAAATGGGACCCTGGGAGTGCTGCTTCACAACAACAAGTGCTGAAAGCAAGCACTTCCATACCTGGGCATGGCTCTGGGGGCCACCATCACCACTGCAAAGAGGAACATTTGCCCTCTTCTGTGTTTTGAGAAGGACGAATAGAAACAGCCTTGAAAAGTACTTGTTATGATGATTTAAGAAAACACAGAAGGATACAGGGAGTTGTGTGGGAGGTGTCTGGAAACAGCTGAGCAGAGCTGACCTCCCTATCCAGCCTTGCTGAGTGCCATGAACTCACTCCCCAAACAAGCCCTGCTGTGCGAGGGAATGGCATCTCCTTTACTCAGCAGGGACTCGGGAGTTTCTCACTGTGGGGGACATCCTCACTCATCTCCTGTGGCTTTGGGGGCAAGTGTCCTCCCTGTGCTCTGGGAATCCACCCTTGCCTACCTGCTGAGCTACACAGAAATCCCTATGCCAACAGCATCCTGGGTAGTCGTTTTTGGGAGCCTGATAGCAGTCTCCTGCTGTGTAAGAGGCCACATAGCCTCCGGTACTCCTCTGACACAAACTTGAGGGTAAATAGGAATAATCACGTGCAAATACTACTGCTGGACTATGTGGAATTTCTGCCCCCTCTTTTCTACTTGACCAGGTGCATATCCACACTCTTGTACTACAGATAGGGAGCAAGTCACAGGGGCTGCTGAGACAGAAAATACTATGGCAGCTGCAGGGTGGAAACTTTGTAGATCTTGCACCACAGTGATGCTCAGAGAGGTGACCCTTTCTTCCTGTTGATAATCTGGTTGGTCAAACCTGAAAAAGGAAGAATAGGAAGGGAGGAGCAAACTCCACAGCAGGCTAGAGGACTCAGTTCTTGAGGGAAAATGGCATCGCAGCATTCATGAGACAGAGCACAGGTGTCAGCCCCAGCCTGCCAAAAGCCTTGGGAAGAGGCTTGAAGGGTGAGGTTTTCTCCTGCAAGTGAAAGACAACTTACTGCTTCATGGATGGCAGTCAGCTCATGCCTCCTGAAGCTGGAGGTGTTCCTCCTCACCTCTTCATACACGAAATCATACACATCCATCATGCTGTCTTCCACCTGCAATGAAACCAGAGGTCTGTACATACAAAACACTGCTCACAGTCATCTCTGAGGGGAATTGTGCTCTTCTTGATTTTCCCAGAAGCTCTCCCTGGTATAGCAATACAAGCAGTGCAGCTACTCAAATGACACCCAGGCAGCATCAGGAGCTGGTGTGTGACCCACCATGCACTAAGGAACCGGGGTCTCACTAGCTGATGGCTGGAGTTTTTGGCCAGTTTTGGATTTCGTGTAAGAGAAGAACTTGGGTCCCTGCGACCAGTGTGCCTCTGAGTCCCTCTGCCAGCCAGGGTTGATGCCATCTCCCCATCCTGAAGGCGGTGAGGACAGGCACACATGACCATGAAATGCTAAAATACAAAGGTGAGATGATCTCAGATAGTTGGTGTTATCTAAGTGGCAGAGCCATTTATCTGAACAGAGTCAAAAAAAATAATGGGAGTGATTCAGTGGTGAGTCAGACCCTAAATATTTACCAGATGTATGAGAACTTGAAGCTTGACAGATCCCAGCCAACTCCCACTCGGGTATCAGAGGAAAAAAAAAATATGGCAGTTGCCTTCAGTGCCTGGAGCGAAAACCTTATTTCTTCTTTTCATTTTCCCTTGCTTCCTCAGCATCACCATTCTGAGGGGGCCTGCAGTCAGTGCTTGTCTTTCAGGAGGGAAAATCGATAGGACAGACAGGCAAAGCAGGTGGCCACACAGGGAAGTCTCTGGGAACAGAGTCATCTCTCAGTGAGGCTTTGCAGCTCAGTCTGAGGGTTCACACTTGGAAATTACTCTAAGGAATAAAACCCCAGCACTCTCTGCTCAGAGATTAAACCACAATCATTCATGGTGGTAACATCTATTACTGCAATAATGCTCTGTCCTGCTCAGCTGTCCAAAACACAAGCAACAAACAGAGGGTGATAACCAGAGAGGGGGAGTTGAGAAGATTATTTGTATCCAGGTTGGCTCTGTGCTTCCACGAATAGAGTTTGAAGGCACACATCAAAAGATTTTCCATGGCTATCAACATGGCATAAGAGTGTCCAGTGACAGACAGAGCTCGGCTATTACGGGCCAAGAAAAAAGTACTCCATAGCAAAATGTGTGACACTGAGCTGTCCTACACAGGTGAAGAAGGAGAATGCTCCTTTTGTCCCCCTGGTTTATCGGAGTGCATAAAGTGGGGTGAGTGCAACAGTAAGACCAGATTTCTGGATGACTTCTGCACCAACCTTCCCCACAGCAAACCTTATAACTCAATAAAGAGGAAGAGATCCAAGCTTTTCTAACTTCTTGTGGGCTATGAAATAGCTTTCCAGAAGCAGCAATTAAATAAATGGATTTGATAAAAAGAACATCAATTTCCACTGAAGAATTGGATTAAGAATAATGAAAAAAGAATAATCTTTTGAGCTCCTCTTGTGGAGGAAGCAACAACAGAACAGCAGGTTTCTTAAAGTAAGAGATTATTACCTTTTGAATATCCTTATCCCAGTGTAAGATGTAGGAATAAAAACTATTTTGTACTGTGACAACATATATATGTGTTTTGGTAAGGGAAACAGTGCTGCTTGTGCAATATTTGTCTTTTCATTTTTACTATGAGAATCAGGATACTGAGCTTTCCTCCAAAAGGCCTAAATTTGGATGACTTAAAAAGATAAAAAAAAAAAAAAAAGGCTTCAAGCAAGTGGCTATGTTCAAGCAAGGGTTTAAGGGGTGAAATCAATCCAAAAGTTTAAGTACTTTCTAAAGGTCTCTTGAAATCTGGGCCAGGAAATACTGGGAGAGGTAGCTGTCTGACAGATAAGAGCAGATAGGAAAGAACTGAAGAACAAGATGCCCATAACAAAACAGTGGCTGAAAATTATTTCAGCTGTTGGAAACAATAATTGAAGAAATCACAAGCAGTCATAATTTCACAGCCAGCTCAGCTACAATGATGGAAATGATGATGGTGATCTCCAGGTACATAATGAGTACTAAAGACTTCAACTGCACCATTTCAGAGCTTGCTTGTGAGCTGACTTCTCAGTTATCTACTGATTTTCTAATTCTCATTTTGTCCAGCAGCCTCCAAGAACTGAAAACACAAGTCATTAAATGGAAAATGTTTAATAGCAATAATTTCCTTTTAGAATGTGTGTCTGGGCAAGCCTAAGAGTACAATTTGCTGATTAGTCATTCTCAGCATTTCTATCCAGCAATTATATCTAGCATTTATATCCAGACACTATCTGAATAGGCTATTCAGATCCTAATAAGGGAATATCAAACTCTAAATCCATTTTTTAAAGAGTGAATTGCTTGTAGTTTTGCCACATCACCTTTCTGATTTTTGCTAGGATCATTTGATTTTAGAGGGAAAAACTGCTGTTTTCATACAACATAGTGGTCTGTTTTCAAAGACTACTGCAGATAGCTTTCTCATTTAAATACTTCAGAGGTAGGTAGATAGTAAAAAGTCTCAATATTTATCACTGCTGTTTCCTTCTGTGCAGAAGACTGTGCCACAGAGCATACAAGAGGGCTGGTTTAATAAGAGAAGACATAGGAGAGCAAAATATCACATTTAGCTGCCTGGGATGGGGTTATGTTTATACTCAAAGCTGCAGCCAAGCTCTGAAGAATGGGTCATGCATGGCAGCATCTATGCAGCCCAAAATATTGTGCTTGCTCATGCATGCCTGATGATGTAAAAATTAAAACCTGAAAGTGTGAGATAGTCACCAGGTAATTTCATGACTTATTTGAAACATTGCTACATCCAGCAGAGGTTCATCCCCATATTTTCCGTTGATCCAGCTCCTAACACAGTGAAGAGCTGGACTGCAGCACTGCTCTGTACTCAATTGCCATCCTTAACACATTCCCATTACACACTCCCCTCCTGTACAACTTTGAGTCCATTGCCTCTTACACTGGTTGTTGGGGAAAAAATATTAAAAATAATCAGGGTGCTTTCTCTCATATTTAAGCAACAGGAAGACTGTTGAGTTTGAGTGCTTACACTGATGCTGTTAATAATGTGCTTTAAGATAGAGTTGTGCCCCATCACTTAAACAGTACTTAGCACACAATGGGCAGATACAGCTGGAGAAAAGAAAGTCCATCTGTTTTTTGAAAGGTCTTTCACTCCTCCTACACATAAGCATCATAATAGTCAAGTGGATTTTCCTGTTCCTAGTGACAGGCTGTGATCCACTGCTGGAGGAGTTCTGCTGGACAAAGCTCTCCCTTGGAGGGAGACTGAGCCCACAGTACTCATCAGTAAGAAACAGAAAGAGCTGAAGATAATAAAGCATCAGCTGGGCTTTGGTTAAGAAAAATCTCCAGCTTGAGTGATATGGAGGTCGCACCTTACAGTAATTCTTTTTCTGGAAGAAGCTGGGTGAAATGTTTCAGCTCTAAATCAGGTAAGTAATTGCTGCCTCCCACTTCTGTCTGCATTCCTTAATGAAATATTCATTTAGGAATGATATTGATGGGTTGCTGGATACAACAAATGGAAAATCACCACTGAAATTGATGCAGCTGACTCCAACTGACTCAGTACCATTTTTCACCTTAAGTAAAAGAAAAAAGGAATTTTGAGATTGTTTATCATCCTCTAAATCCTTTATCCCCCAAGAAGCAGAATATATGACTGCAGGAAGACATGTACTCTAAGCAATTAGAGTTCTTGCCCTTGGCTATTAAAACTAAAGCAGATTTCCACCTTACCTCCAAGAGGAAAACTGACATTTTTTACTTAGGTTATTTATCAGGATAATTTTTACCTATAACTGGATTTGGAACAGAAAGATGAGACAAGGTCTGCCTTCAGTTCCTGGTACCTTTGCAAGCCAAAGGTGCCAATGAATCCCAATCCTGCTGCCAGTGAATGCCCATGTCTAGGCAACCTGGAAGTGTCGCTTCGGTAGGAGCTAATGTAGACTTGTACCCAGAGCAATGGTCTGAGTCTTAGTGAACCACCTTTGACACTGCTATTGGGTAAAAATCTCTTGGCAAAGCTCAAGGAGAATATAATGAAAGATGTCAGGATTGTCTCAAAGACAAACTCACCTTCCTCCTTTCCAATAAACAGGAACACTCTTGACACAGCAGAGGAGGAAGACGAGCATGGGAAACAGGAGGAGGATCCTCCTCTCCTGTGGGTCTTTGTGCCTTTCAGGAAACAAACTGAGCAGATGCAGTGCAGGCTCAGAAGAAACTGCAACCTCAGCACTTCATGTTTTTTTTAGCATCACCACAGAGGATTCACTCAGCAGCCTCACTCAGAAATGTCCCTCTAGAGGTGGCTACTGCAGACTCCCACACTCAGCTATGAACCACAAACCAGTCAGTTAAGAAGTGAAACTGGAATAAAGTAGTGAACTCAGTCAAAACTATTCCTTGTTCCACGAAGAAAAACACTTCTGCATTTTGCTGTCTCTGTCTTCCTTTTCCTCCCCAGTGTGCAGAAACACGTGTGTTCACAGTGTCTCAGAAACAGGAGTGGGAACAGATGCAACAGCTTGGGTTTGGGCAAAGCAATGATGCAACTGCAGTGCAACAGAGGAGAGGCCACTTTGGGGGCATTACCCAGGTTACAGAGCAACTCCCACCACATGGACAGAACACATGGTAAGACGAGCTTCCCCCACCCATGCTTGACCAAGCCCCATCTAACACAGTCATTGCAGTTTGCTGAACATTTTTGTTTCCTTCACTGCACGTCAGCTCCTTTCCTTTAGAGCCTTCCTCCAGCCAATCATTCCCAATTGCAGAAGTCCAGCCAGGGCTGCAAATCAGAGCAGCCTTTGAGGTCTCCCGTGGAAAATGATAAGATAAGAAGGTGCTGCTGCCCCTCTGATGCCAGAAGATCCAGATGAGGCTTTTATCCAAATGGTTTTCACCTTTTTTTCCCCAGGTCTGTATATAAATATAGAATTTGTATCTATCTTTACGTACATACATTAAAAAACCCCCAAGACAAACCATATGGAATTCCCTCTACTTTCTGCTATATACACAGAAGGCGACAGACCAAAAACCACTGTGGAACAAAAAATTCAGAAAAAGCAAAAACTCTCTCCAGCCTCAGCACTTCCATCCTGTTCTTGCACAAAACACATAAAACATGAGAAACTGCTGAGCTGTAACACTGCTCACCTCCTCATTTCCTATCTTCAGATCCCCAAAAGAACAGCAGATTCCAGCTGTGTGGGTGCTGTACATCTCTCTTGGTCCATGGGCAGGGAGACATCAGAGCCTCATGCTCAGCCAAGCCAGAAAACCCAGAGACCACCTCTGTGCTACTCAAATGCAGCACTGCTCTGTGTCTGTGACTGAGCACCAGATGCTTTATAGGGAAGTGCAGAAAACCCAGGCAGACAGTTAATCAATATCAACAAGGATTTTTTTCCCCTAAATCCTCCAGATCTGTGGCTGTACACCTGTGAATGTCACCAGTATATCAAGGTCTTCTTGGATTTTTTGGATTAGCTTTTTATGTTTGATCTGTTTTTCTTTCTGTTTTGTTTTAAAAAACTTCAAAATTTCAGTCCGTTTTATAACAGAACTGCAGAGCCAACAGGCTGCAAAAGGCCCTTTGTGTTCCTGTCTTTCAAAACACACAACCCAGCAATTTGTGAACATCCCTTCCCCAAAACTGTGGTGAAATTATCTCAGCCATCCCTATGCTTTCACCTGTAGCACTTGAAAGCAGTGCTAGGCAAGACTGCTTCCCAACAGAAAGCACTGAACGACACTGAAAACAGTTTTAGCTTATAAACTACTGGTATCAGCAATAGTGCCAGGGCAGCCCTGTCACCTCTGAGTGGGTGGTGGTTGTCCTGCTGTGGTGAGCATCCTACAGGTGCATGAAGGTTGGATGTGCTGCAGCGATGGCAGCCATCTGAGTGGCCTCAGGTGACACAGCTGATGCTACTGGAGACGGGAGCTCCAGCTCTGCCACAGAAAGCAGCAGAAACGGGGCCATGTGGGTTCAGCGCCAGGGCAGCCATAAATTATAGAACCCATGAGTGCAAATGCCTGTGTGGAGGCTCAGACAAAGGAGAGCAGTGTCTGGCTGGGGGGAGTGGGCTGTCGCTGAGTGGTGAGAACATAAACACTGGGAAAGAGGCACAGTATTTAAAAACGTTAAGGAAGAGGGAGGGGTTTCCCCCCATTTTTTTTCCCATGGAAAAGGCTGGAAAAAGCTTGGTGCTTTTAAAGCGATTATGCCTCCTAGATTAACAGCAAGAGCAAGGAACATGTTAGATAGTTCACAGCGTTTTCACAGCAACATCAGTGATTTTTGTAAATGCTCTTGGAAGACCCCTGTGAGGATTTACAATCCTGATCCAGCCCCCCTGAATCAAAGCCCAAAAGGAACCTACCTGTGTGCTTCAGATCTGGTTTCAGAAAACACCTGAGCACACCTTCAGCTTGTGTTTAAGTCCCATTAAAGTCTCTAGGATTTCAGCCTGCATTTACGTCCCTACAAGTCTTTGCCCCAACACACACCAGAGGCAGTGAAGGCAGACACAAACACATCTTAGGGAATCCACAGAGGAAGGACCTCTACAGTCCCACTTAAGAAATTAACTGGGAAGTGATAGGCTGTTCCTTACACACCTAGAGAAACAAGATGCATGTGCACGGTAAGAGATGATTTCCCTCCTGGAGACCCAGGCAATGCTGTCTCTGGCTTTGCAAAGGTGCTGCTTGGGAGGGAGACCCACAGACAGAAGACCAGTGCTGATGCCATAATGCAGAGAAGGGAGGAGGGAAGCTGCTTTGTTCAAGAGCAAGACGCAGGTGTGGCAATGTTTGTTATTTAACATCTGCAACTGTTAATTCCAACTGTGTATCCCAGGCTTTTAAACAGGTTAGAAAATCACCATCTCAAAAGATAACATCTTGCTTGCTAACAAAGCATGGAAGACTCCATTTCCACCTCCCAGCATGAGGAGGGGAGAGGAGGCAAGTTCCTCTGAAGGAAGTGGAGCAAGGCTACAGGAGAACCAGGATGTAGACAAATGGTTTGTATTCATTCCCTGCCCAAAAAACGCTAAATCCTTGCATTTATTCTTGAAGTACAAGCAGTGCAGCACAGAGGGGCTAATGCCTTTCCACTCATGTGATGCCAAAAGCCATGGGTGAAACTCGTTTTGAAATAACCCAGCAACCTGAGAAACCACTTGATAATTAAGATATCACCACATCATTGCAGCTAGTGCAAATCCAAGCAAGCTCTTCATTCAGAGGACATGGAGAATCAGGCCTTTACAGAAATCTGGACAACTATTTGCACCAGTTTCAAATTCCTGAGTTGGGAAATTGTAATTTAATCCATTTTATGCTTTTACCTGTGAATGAATCTCTGTAATTAAAATGCCCATTCTGTTGCAAACCTCCTTATATGTTGCAGCAATTTTAGTGTCACTCACTGACCCTACCATCCTGGCTTATGGGGCCAGGGCCACAGGAAGCTGGGGAGCAGGAGGAGAAGGCAGCAGCCCTCCCCAGCAGCTGTGCTAGATGTGGCACATCTCTCCTACATCCCTCTCTGCATTCCACATCCCTGCTCTTTTTGGCCATGCTGTGAGTGACAGAGGGACCTCACTTAAACAGGCAGCAGTTTGTGGGAAAGGAACTGCCATAAAAATAACTTTGGAAAACAAGACAGCTCTTCAGCTTCAGGAACCAGGACTTCCTAATGTGGCTGAAAACCATCCGAAAACCTCATGATTTCTGTGGTTACCACAGCAGTTCCAGCAAAGACCTTGTGTAGGGGTCATCCCATCCCCTCTGCTCTCCCATGCACATTAGTGTCTCATTTGCCTTGATTGCACCACTGTCCTTCCTCAGACAGGTTTGCAACACTTCCTTACCAAGACCACATCTCCCACCAAGAGGAGGAACAATTGGGATGCAATATTTTAGAATAAAGCATGATAAATTTCAGGTTCATGACTGCTGCATGTCTGACCTACGTCACTTTAAGAAAACAGACTATGGTGACATCGAGTCCATCTGGAATGTGGGTAACTTGAAATTAAAACATTTGACATCTGTCTGAAAGAATTTGTCCAGAAGCTACAGAAGGTCATGAAAGCAGAAAAAGAATGGGAAATGAGAAGATTCATTTTGTTTACAGTGCCCAGGTCTGAGAATATCAAATATTTACAAATAACTCTTCCTTTCTCCTGGCCCACTTCTCCGTAGGAAGGCCCTGTAAAAAAGGCCCTGAAAGAACCACACAGGCAAAAATCTTGTTTTCATCATGTTCAAACAACATTTCTACCTATTGTGTATTGATAATAACCAGGAAAACATTTTTTCAACTGAGTATTGGGGTTTATTGTTTCAGATGATTTTCTGTAAAGGGGGTCTGCTACGTTATGGAGAAAATGTAGATTTTTTTATATATATATATATTTTTTTACCAACAGGAGTAAACCACTGAAGCATCTGCCATGGATTAGTGCAGGGGAGACCTCCCATCCCTGGCTTGCAAAGGGAGGGGAGGACTCTGTTTTCAGTGCTGCCTGTGTCTGGCACCTTGCCAGCAGGGAGGGAGAGGACAGGAACTACTGACACCAGCTCCCAGCTGGCATTTCCAAAATGAACAGCCTAATTTTCTGTGTGGTATTCCACTGGAAAGTCAATGTATTTTTCATGGGAAAAATTGAAATTTTTGTTCTAGCCATGAACATGGGGGCAGTACTTCTCAATGCTCTTTGTGATTTAGGCATGTGTAATGGCCATATTCATCCCTATTTAGTTTCACATCCTCAGTTCCATTCCTTCCTTGATGGCTGTGTACATCCCATCATGCTTACAAGACACCCACCCACTTGGCTGGGCTTGATTCCCCCCCCTCCCCAGACTACCACAATTAACTATTTTTGAAGAGTACTGACATGCAGTAGGCAGCAGAGGAAACTTGCTTGAATTTGGTTCTTTATTTTGAGAAAGAACAAGCAAACAAACAGCTCTATAATGAGACTTAAGAAGTCTTCTCCCTGCTTCATTCAATTTTCTGTATCACTATGCTCCTGTCCTGCAGGGGCAGACACATCTGCATTTCTTTCTGTCACCTGTATTTTCTCTCACATCTGCATTTCTCTCTCTAGTGAGGCAGGTTACTTTTCAGTCAAAACTAAATTTCCATATGTTCTGTAAGTGACACTTCTAATTAAGTCTTCCTCATTTATATTCCCTGCTTTTCCTTGGATTTTAGGAAGCAGAGGAATATAACAGGGTCTCTAATGGTATTTTTTTTCTGTTGTCAGAAACACTGCTGGTTTTCTTTGCCTAGACAGTCAACCTTTTACTGAATCCCCTAATTCTGCCTAGTGGAAGCTGTTTTGCTTACAGAAACCCAACCAATTACCAAAGCTAACAATAACCATGGGTGCATTTGTGGGCAGGGCACTCAGAGGAAAAAAAACCCATGAAAATAATTTGAAGTAAAAACAGATGTAGTGATTAAGAGATAGGCAAAGCAATACTCCTTTAAATATTTTCAGCAAAATTTTTTTTGCATGGCACATCCCTGTATTACATAATCCAACATACAACCTTTTGCTTGCAGTCTTTTTATGCCCTACACCATGCAGGTTTAACAGTAAAACTAAATAGTCTATTTAGAAAACACAATTTCACATTGCCAGCCAGAGAGTTTCTGGTGCCATTTCTCCTTTACTGATATGGCTTGTGCTTCAATCTACAACTTAACGTCTGCAGAAGAAGGAGAAAAGTGTGTTCCCTTCTGTATTGTTCATGAAAACCAAATTATTTCCATATTAAACTGTTAGTGGGAACGTAATAAATGTTGATAGTCTTTCCTGAAACAATAAGAAAAAAAAAGAGGTGGTGGAAAGACATTTTTTCGTGGATGTCTCAGCTCTGATTGAATCCACTTCAGCCAGTTAGGCATACAAGTAAAAGATGCTCTTGTGCCATCAGCACTCCCCCTAACATTTCCAAAGCACTTGGACAAATTCACAGAGGAAAAGCCCAGGGAGAACATTAAAGGCAAAAGCACCAGCAGGTCCCACCAGCAGACACCTGGGCCACAAGTTGCTGGCATCTGAAAAAGCATTGCTTTGTGCTCACTGGGTTTGGCTAACAGCAGGTCAGTCAAAAGCCTCCTTGGACAACAGCTTCTCCCTTGGCCAACAACTTTAGCCTGGTCCAGTGTAGCCACCTGCACATTTCAAAGGATTTTCAACTACTGTGGGCACTGGCCAGCTCTGGGAAAACTTTCTAGAGAAGCAAGACCTTATCCTTTCACTTCTGCTTTGAGAAGGAATGGGTTTTAATTTATGCACAGGACAGGGCTCCGTGTGCCTGCAAAAGCAATTGCCACAGTCCTAGTATGGGCTGAATCTCTGGGATTTTGATAGAGCTGTGCTCTTCCATCACAGAAGAAAACCTCAAAGCCAACCTTCTGACACTTCAGACTGATCTTTGATCACCCCCAATATATATATAACCCTATAAAGATGAGCTGGCAGTATCAATCCCTAATTCACTGGGATGATGTTTCATGTTACACCCTCATTGGTGCCCAGAACATTGCAGGATATGGCACGTGCCCTGGGCTGGGGAGGAGCAAAATAGGGGCAAAGATTGAGCCACTCCATGAAACACCTATCAAAATCCTAAGTGTTTCTCTGAATTATTTAGGTACTTGCCAAAAATACCAGTGTTCTAATATCAAAAGAAAGATGTCATGATTTTTTTAGACTCGCAAGTCTCTTAAATTTTTATTTTTTGAGTGCAGAGATGCAAAAAGGGGAATAAAGACCAACTTACCCAGCACCTTGCATCTCCCACACCACCCATCTACCACAGCACCAGCAAGCTCTGGGTTAACAATTCAAAACCCAACTTTCATCCAAATTCAGCCTCCTATAATCTTCTCTTTCTGGTCCAGCATGATAGTGACCCAGACCACCATTTTTCACCCTTGTGTTTTCCATGTACCACTGCTGCATGTTAATAAACACATCTCCTGGGTCCTTCTGGCCACTGCCAGGAGAACAACCTGCCATTGCCTTGGAATAGAGGCTCCCAGTTGATGCTAGTAGGAATTAGAACCAGCTGGAAATGACTTTTCAAAAGTCAAGCATCTCATTTAGAACAAAACAAAACGAAACAAAACAAAACAAAACAAACATCCCCTGCAAAAAAAAAGAGAAAAAAAACATTCCAAAGCTAAGGGGACTTGCATTTTGTTTTGCCTTCAGCACAAAGCATTTGCCCTGCATGAGGTTTTCCATGGGCTTCTCCCTTCAGGTGATCCCATTGAAGAGGCAGCTGGTGAAGGTGACCCTGTTCTTCCAAAGGACAGATGCAACAGAGCATGGCTCTGATAGACCTCAATATGGATGGCTTAATTAACACCAGATGTCCCTTTTATGGGAGAAATAGTTGCTACAAAAAAATCTCTGACGAGATGCTGGTGGTATTTCCTAGCAGCCAACACTTACCTCTGTGCTGTGTGTGTATCTCCAGCAGGCAGCTGGGATCAATCCACAAAAGGCCAGAGCAAAACAGAAAAATCCCTGATGATAAAGAGGAAAAATACCAACAGTTACAGCCTGGGGAGAAAAATACTCATTTGCAAACACAATCAGTACATATTTAATATGCTTGTTTGAGCAAGTTCCATTAAAGTTTAAACATCGCCTTCTTTTAATATCCCTCATAATGTCAGTTACTTAAAAGAAATTAGATGGACAATAATGTTCTCCATCAGGAGCCCTCTCATTACACTGTGGCCAATTGAAGAGTTTGACCAACAAGCCAGGCAGCTTCCTGCAGAGCAGTTAATCTATTCTGCCCAAATTCCTCTTGGACAAAGAAAAGGAGATATAAAACATTATATTTACAGTATACTTCCCTTCTACTGCAGGACTATGCTCCAGAATAGCATTTCCTTACTCATAGGATTCAATCCCCTGCATTTAAAACTTGGCAATTGGCTTCAAAGAGGGGAAAACCCACACAAATTGTCCATAAAGAAGCAAATAACTGGTATAGAGATAGAAATCAACCTGCTCTGGAAGAGGAGCTGGACTTATTCTGTGAGCAAGGTGGCAGCTGCAGGCCTAAGCTGCCTTCCTTAGATCAGCACCATCCTAGTTAGACAACAGGATGACAGAAATATAATCGAGGCCAGAAACTGACTCTGAAGTGTCTAAACAATAACAGCAATGATGCAGGACATGGCTTGACTTTTGTTTTCTTCCCTAGGCTTGCAGAGCTGGAAGTTACATGCTCTGTGTTTTTATTTGAACAAATCAGGACAAAAACCCCCACACACCCTGATATAAAAAGCACTCGCCTGCTGTGACAGCTGGACCAAATGATCTTGTTCACATTAAAAAAAAAAAAAAAAGGAAGGGAAAAGTGCCCGTTTGAAGGCTAAATGTGCTCATCCAATATGAATCCACAGCTTAATCTTGGAATGACCAAAGATGATGAATAAGCATAGGTTGAAAATTAATGCCCTTACAAGTTTTTCCATGAAACTGTGCCTCTTTCAACACAACATTATGTGAGAGACTTACCCAGCTGACTGCACCTTATTTTGATTTCTAATTTTTTTCTATGACTGTTTTCATTGTATGATATAGTTGAAATAACTTGAAAAATTCAAATCTTTCATGAAATTTTACCAAATTCAAGCTTAAGAGAGGAAGAAGAAAAATTATTCTACCAGTTCTGCTTCACAAAAAAAATTGCTTAAAAGATATAGTTAAAAAAAAAAAAAAAAAAGCTCCAAACTCATGCATAAGCAGCAAGAAAGGAAAGTGTGCTACTTCAAATCCTGGAAATGAAAGTGAATGTGCCAGTAAAATCCTTTTGCTTGCTGTTGTCCATTTGCTCTGTTTCTCTGCCCTGCCTGGGGACTTTGCTCCTGGAACAAGACTGCCACTGGTATTCACCACTTTTTTTGGGGCCGCCTTGTTTCCTTGTTTCAGGCTCTGCATTAGACACTGGGGAAAACTCTGGTACAGCTCTTACGAAAAATCTTAAATTATGTATGTCCAGTCTCTCCTTTCATTTATTTTTTTGGCAGCTGCCTGGCCATATAGCTGATGAGATCACTCGTTGCCTTGCTAGGAGCTAAAATGAGATTACCCAAGACCCTAAAGATGAGAGGGAAAGTCTGATCAAACACTGACATGACAAGGTGGCTACAAGTCATGAAGATGTGGAAGAGCTCACAGGGCAAGATATTGCAGACCAAAACCCAGCTGGAGTGGGGGGTTCAACCCTGCAGGTACAGCACAAACTGGAGAGAGGAGGTGAGGTTACACAGGCATGTCAGGTTGCTCCTCAGTAGGACCAGACTTTGTATTTTGCACTACCTCCAACAACTTCCCCACCAAACAAACAGCATTTTCACCAAAATCAAGTTTGAAGACAAGAAAATTTTTAAAAAGGAAAATTAGTCAGGTGGAAAAACCAGCACTGATAGCAATGTGACCACTCTTCTGCATATCATTCCATTAAAGTTATAATTCAGGTGACCCACCATGAAGCCGGAGAGCATGAACAACAGGATGCCAGTGACAACCCAGATTTCTTCCCCTGTGCTCTCCCTTCCTTCCCCACCATTTCCAGCACTTAAAACACCTCTCTGGGGCCAGAACTCCCAGCAGATAAAAATCCTCCTTCTCATCTTCCCTTCCTCAGCTCCACCCCACATCTCAGTCCTGCAGCATCAGCTCTCCCTTTATTTCTGTCTGCTTTCTCTGGGAATACCAAGACACAACCCCTTGGGAAGCTCTCCCTCCATTCAGCTGGTGCACAGCAGTTACATGGCTCCGAGAGCATCCTATAAATGAATTACAGCCTGCTTTTTCCCTTCCCAGCCAAAAGGCTTTTGGAAAAGCAACTTTCTAATTACATTAGAAGACATTTGGAGGAAAAAATAAAAAGGCAACGTGCAGTTTGCATACAAAATGTGGAAGGGTTGAGGCTGGTTCACCATGTCCCAGACCCTTGGAGCTCCTCAGAGCCAGCCACAGGCTGCTGCCTGCTCCCTTTGCAAGAGACAGCCATATCAGTCCCGTGGAGGGCTGCCACCAGGCAGACATCAATTACTCTTTTATGAATGACCTTGCTTCCATCCTTGCTGCAAGGAACAATTTCTCTTTCACAGACTTGGCAGAATCAACAGGAACAGCACCCTGTCTGTTGGCTGGTGTTTCTTTTAATTCACCTTTCTGATGCTTCCTCTTTGGTGAAGGGGGGCTGCTTTGGGTGAGGGAGAGATCCTTCAGCTCATACTGGGCTCTGTAGCTGTGTTCTGCCAAACTCTTGCACTTACAGGGAAAGAGCCAACCTCTGCCCTGCTCTGCTCCAGCTGCTTTTTGGTGCTGCTGTGGTCATTGCAAGCACAATCCCTGCCAGACTGCAGAGCCCAGGGGCAGGGAAAGGGGGGGCAAACTTCAGATGGCATCCATCAGGTTGTGTCCCTCCCTGTCTGACCCAGTTCATCTAAAAGCATGCAGTGTTTTTGCCTTTCTGCAGAGCAAACACGAGTCAGTGACATCAGACTGAAAGAGGAATCTGTCCTCAGCACCAGCTCTGCCACTGGCACATAGATGCCTCACTCAGAAGTGTTGCACCATGAGGGAGAGGACAGGAGGCAGATTAAATTAGAAAGGAAGATGCTAAAGTGTGCTGCAGTGATATTGAGGACCATCTACACATTGGCCTACACCTGGGTATAATAAAGCAAACAGCCTGTCCTGTGTGCTGGCCCTACTAGCTCATCAATCTTGATGAAAAACTGGGTTATATTGGGCATTCACTAAGGCTTTTTCCACTGAATTTTTTTCGAACATCTGCTCCATCTTGAACACAAATTTTCCTCTATACTTCTCAGGTTTTAGACTGTAAAGTTCAGACGTGAGAATTTCAACTGGGATATTATGGTTGGCATGTTTCTCCCTGTTTTTTCTTTTCTTTCCCTATCTCTGTCTGACCAGGTAATAACACATGACGCTTTAGACCTCACCAGTACTAGAGTCATTCCTGTATGCAAACAGCACTAGGAAAACTGCTGTTTTCCTTCCTTTTCCTCCCTTCAATAGCAACACAGCCTCCAGTGGCTGTGAGAGCTGCAGGATATTTACATTCAGGATTGACTGCATGATGGGCCATGGACCACCAGAAAGCAGGGTTTGCCTGAGCTGGAGGACAGTCAATAAGCCTGTTACTATTCTCCCTGTTTAAGAGGAGCTTTAGGTGTAATATTCCTGGATTTTAGAACGTAATTTTTTATCCTTGTTGTCAATTACTTTCTTGGAACCGGCTTCCTCACAAGCAGCACTGGATGCACAGAAGCATCTGTCTGGTCTTGTGATGCTGCTAATGCAGCTAGAAGACAGTCTCCAGAGACCTATGTGCTTAAACCAGTTTGACCTGTCCTGGTTTCTAACCACTGTGCACCCATTACTGTTGTTAGAACAGCACCAAATACCAGAGACTCCTCCTTTGTAGGCACGAAAACCTCCAGATAGCCAGGCAGCATAACAGTATGTAATCCAAACAGACACAAAAATGCTTGTGTAAGCCCAATCTGCCTCCTTGTCAGCTTTTCCCCCGAGTGGCTGGTTTACCAAGTGGCATTGTGGTGGACCAGCCACATCGATGCAGACATCCCTCATGCATGGCTCGGTTTCCTGGACAGCCACAGATGTCAGGTAAATAGTCTGGTGTCTTCCCTCTTTGATTAAAGAGTGAATTAAATGGTCTTCTAAATAAGACAGACTCTATGCAGGGAGGAAAAGTCCTTTAAAATCAATAGCAGGGAATGATGAAAGATTCTCTCTATTGCACAAAGAGGAAGAAGGTCCAAGCAGCAGGGCTGATCACTCCTGTGAGCTACAGCACAGCAGAGATCAACAGGACTGGACAACACAGTGACTAGTTTTGGAGCCCCCCAGGGCCAAACCCCACTCCTGCCTGCGATTACACCTCACTGCAGTGGTCAGGGCTGGCTCTCCCTGCTCTCGCTCCTTGCTGGCAGATCAAAGATTAAATGTGTGCCTTGGGAGTGGGAACTGGGGGCAAAACAAGCAGCGAGCTGGCTCTTGTTGGAAGATAATGTTGGGAGGGGAAGGGGCGACTTACAGGAATAGGCAAAGCCCCTTTTGTGTTATTTAAGACGTCGATGAGGTCCTTGAACGACTTGGAGCCGAGAATACCCTTGCTAGTGGCCAGCCCTTGAGTGTCTCCCAGGCTTCCCGTTAGCTCCCGAGGGCTGGGGCTGCTCCGGTTGCGCGGCATCACCCGGAGCGGGCGGGAAGCGGGAGCCGGCGGGCGGCCCCTGCAGCGGCGGAGCGCGGCGCTGGAGCGGCCCCGCGCGGCTGCCAGCGGCCCGCTCGCCTCCTGCCCCGCGGCTCGGCACGGCGGCGGAAACGGAGCTTACCGGCAGCCGAGAGGCATCCCGTTATCCGGGCCGAGAGCAGCGTGGCATGAAGCCTCGTTGCCACAGCTGCGGGGAAGGCACCTTGCACCTTTCCTCTGCTCTCCGCAAGGCAGCGATACCGTGACTTCCCTACAAACGTGCCCAAAATGCAGACGGCCTCATCCCGCAGAAGACCCGAACCGTGGAAGCTAAAGACAAGCCAACAGGATGCACTAGGAGCCACAAAAATAAATGGCCATTTTGAGGGTTCTGCCAGCCAGAGGTTGCTTTGGCGGGCAAAGCTTGGCTGTGATACTCCAAACCAGCCAGGCTAGGGGGGATGATGGGTGGCTGGAGGAAATGATCACCCATGTTACAGTGGAAGGGAGAGCAGCACCGTGTGGCCTCTTTGGACAGCAGCTCTGGATTTCACTCAGTATGTGTTGGCACTCTAACTGTTGCTTCAGGAAACGGCAATGATTTTAACAGCCTGTTCTATGGAGTGGCATGCCCCAAACTATACCAGAGAGTAAGGCAACAAATAAACATTATAGAGAAGTTTGGCTGTGTCTTCCGGCAGCCGTGACATTCTCCACTGATCTGTAAGCATTCATCTGTTGTTTTAGATGTGGTAATTGCAGGCACACATTAAAGACACTTCAGCAAAAAAGAGAGTTACACGTATTCTGCTTAATTCATGGGAACTCAGGCCCCTTTGGGCATCTCAGAGAAAAGAAGGTGGTGTATTAAGAAGGTGAAAACATTAATTTCAGTGGCTGCTTTGCACTGCATTTCCAAGTGTCAGCTTCTCATTTCTATCATCAGTATGATTTCCCCCAATTACACAGATTAGATAAATTTCTTTAAAGTTAGTGTATGACAGCAATGCAATTATTTTATATTAAGCAAGATTTCATGCTCAACAACCTACATGTTAACTCCTGCCCTTCATGTGGGAAAACACGCAGTGAGCAGCACTTTACCACTCATCCCTCCAGCTCCAAGGCTGCAAGCTGCTCTGTGCAGGCTAAGCCCCACATGCAGGCCCTGTTTTGAAATGGAGCTTAGCTCACAGTGCAGTTTACTACTGTCAACATGGTCCAGGCCCAAACAAGCTGATGGAGAGGAGAAAGGGGGAATTTCAACTCTTATGCTACTTCTCCACCCTCTCCTTGTAGGCTAAAATCCAGGATCTTACCCAAATCCCCATGCCTGCTGCCATACTTTGTATGGATATTTGCACTGAGGTGGGAAAAAGAGGGGGCAATTTTGCTGTCACAAGTCGAGGGAAGCATGTGAGACTCAAAATCACATGCTAAGGTTTTCCCACACAAACCATGTGTTGACTTGATGAGGAGAAAAAACTACCCTGGGAATTGTCATCACCATAGTATCTTGGCACATAAACACCTTCCCTCTGAAAGCTGCATACACAGGACCTTGGCAAAAGAAACTAGGCACAGAATGATGCAATCCTCAGCCCAAAGAGCTCTGCAAGGTCACACTCTTTCAAAAATGTCCCCTTGCAGCACAAGGTGAAACAACAGCACCTCCGTCCCCAGATGTGCATTCTCCCAGGCATAAGGCAACACAGTCCCCAGCACCACACGTTAAGGGCCCAGCCCCAGGTGACCAAAAACCCCTCCCAGCCAGTCCCTGCAGGTATGGATACCCACCATGGCAGTGAGGCACTGTGATTCCTGCACTGTGGCGGCGGAGCTCAGCAGGGCTGCCAGGATCAGGGTCATGCTCAGGCAGATCCCAAAGTAGAAAGCTGGAAGGAAGACAGACATGGGAGTTGTGGTCAGATGCCAGAGGCTTAGTCTGATGCTTCAGCCAGAGAGGGGCCAAAAAGTGCATTTTGGGGAGCTGGCCACATGGCAGAACTGAAATTTTTCTGCAATTTATTCAATACCCCCTATCTGTGTATGCTTTTCTGTGTATGTCTGGCAAGGCTGTAAGCCTCTGAGTGGTTCCCACAGCTCCAGCAGAGTGAAACAGCCTGAAACGGTGTTGGTCCACCCAACAGACCAGAAGCTGCCAATTACTTCAGCATTCTGATAAGGATCCCCCCAAATGGGGGGTGCTGATGTGCAGCAGCTGTCACACAGCCTCTATCAGGACTCTGGGCACTGCTAATCTGGTGCAACACTCACCCTCTGGTTTCCTCCTGGCTCAGGCGGGATCACAGCCAGTACCCTGGGGCAGGGCTCAGGGACCACAATGCTGCAAAAAGTTTTGCTAGCCTAACCACACAGAGGTAATGCTTGCAAACAAGGCAAGTGGAAGTGTTGCTGGAGATGGCTGGCTGAGGTGGGAGAGCCTGCAAGGCTTCAGTCAGTGCCAATATATATGTGTAGGAACAGGGAAGGAATGTACCTTAGCCTTGGACTAACGTAGCTTTTACACCTGCCTTGTTAAACTGAAATTGAGAACTAGGATTTCGAGAGTGCAGCTCAAGAGAAGCAGCAGATGCAAGTGCAGCAGTGGTGAACAGGGTATTTTAGTATCTGGGCTATCTTTGCTCTAGCCTTGTACCTGAGACTCAGTTTATACTTCTCCCTTGTGAAAGCAAAAATACCACACATTTCCTCAGAAAAACTCAAGGTGCTGCCATGCATTTCTCCTCTCAGCCTCAATTTTCTATGTTCTGCTTCAATTCCTGTAGTTCCTCTCCCCATGCTTCCAGTCTCCTGCCAGCCCCAGTGCACTTTTAGTGACTGAGGAGCTCCTCCTGAGCTCTTACCACAGCACAGGGACCAGAGAATAGAAGAACAGGTTATAAACACAGAAGCACCTGAGCACCCGGTGCACCCACAGCATTCTTTGGTTACAGGCATGCAGGTCTGATAAGGGGAAAGAAAGTGCCTGTGGGACTGCATTAGTCCTAATGTCCTAATACCCCTGAATTTTCTTCTATTGCTTTAGGGAATTTTGCAGCCCCACAACATACCTGTGTGGTGGATGACCCTGTAGGCGTTGCTGTCCAGGGAGATGTTGCTGATGAGGGTGAAATGGAGCCCATAGTGGGTGACTGTGCTCAGCGTGGCGATGGAGAGCCCCAGCAGCTGGAAAAGAAGGGTTTCAGGAAGGGATTTACAAGGCAGCAGCTCTTGCTGGGTGCACACAACGGTTTGAGTTGTATGTGGATACTCCTGAGCCCCATGCAAATGCAGACAGCCTCATTATCCAGAGACCACCAAATGTACCCCAAAAGGAACATAAAAGGACAAACCCCAGACACTTAAAAATAATAAAGCTGTTTTTCTTTCTTGCATAATGAGTGCATGTGACACTGTGCAGCCCACAGTCTCTTATCCAGTGCCTATGGATTAAATTCCTAACACATGAAGAAAACTCACAGTATTGATACTCTTGCAGCACACCAGTGCAGTGCCAAGCCACTCTGCAGACTGTGCATGTGTGGCTGCGAGGGCTGCCAGCTTCAAGAGGGGTTTTGAGCAGGGATGAAATTCTCTGCTTTGCTCTTTGCAATACCAGTCTCGTTGCCTGCTGTTGGCTCTGTTTCCTATGGTAGAGTACAAAGATCTGAGTCCTCTACTATTCTAAGCTGTCAGAGGTGGTTTCTGTCTCTGCAAGGCGTTGCTGGTCTGTCTGTTTCTGTCCCACCCCCGAGAGCACCAGCATGCCTAAGGCATGGGGTAACTACTTGCACATCACCTCTCCCGGTGATGGAGAGGGAACATTTCTGATGGCACCTGGCTCTAGGGCTGGGCTCCTTGCAGCATGACTGGTAGCAGAGCTGGGACAAAAGCACCAGCAGCAAAACTAGCTCCAAATCTAGTGTAATGAGCCTGGAAAATACAAAATGTAAGGCTACTCCAAGCTCTGAAGATAAGGCTTCATCATTTTTTGCCTTTACAATACAGAAACACGAGGCAGCTATACCTGTGTCAAACGTGACAGTGCAATCTCAACATAATCCCCACTGTGTGACATTTTCTAATAGCTTTTGCTGGAGGCTTACAGTCTCAGAGGCTAAATCCACCCAAATCATAGCATTTTGTCTAACCTAATTTGTAGCACCTTCTGATCCTTTAGACTGTGCATTAGTGTATCTTGACCCACGCCCAGCAAAATATTAAGTACAACACCAGTTAGCTCAGATTTCTGAGAAACACCAGTCTAAAATTCTCCCAACAGTGAGAATGTGATTCTAACCATCCACAGCAGCTGCACCTTAATGTCTCCTCTAGGCATGCTTGGTACCAATCCTCCTTTTGTTTCCTCCAAGTGATACATTCTGTTATTTGGAAGAGAGAAATACCTTACAGCCACTGCCGTTTTGGAACACTGAAATTTGGAAAAACTACAAACTTCATTTGTGGCCCAAAATAAGGTATTACCTTTTAATTACACTCTTAACAAGCCACCAACCCTCTTTGAACTAAATACAGAATATTGTTATTGCTGTTGTTATTATTATTATTAAACTGGCAAATTTTGATGAAGTAAAAAGGCAACAAGAACATTTAAGTCAAAGCATCCATGAGAAATGTTCTCCAGTTTCCACCATTTCCCATCAACTCTAACAGCAGATGTCCAGAAACTCCCCTTGAATTTGCTTCAAAAGCGGATAAAGCATCCCTGGAATTGCTTTCACTTTGCAGTGCTGATCCACAGGTTTCTCACACACACTTCCACCAAAGCCTTGCAGTTTCATATCCTCACTGATCCCACCTGCAGTTGACCACCCTCCCAGCAGCAAGCATGACTCTTTTGCTCCAAGGAGACAGGAGCAAATATCTTCTTGCTGAAAACCACCCATTCTGCCAGCAGTGACCTTTTCTTTCTCCTTGGAGGCAGCTGCAGAGTTGTGAAAGAGCTGCAGTGGTGTGACAGCCCTGAGAAACCAGAAGTCTATCACAGGAGGTGGGGGAGGGGGGCGGAATGCTGGTGGCCAGTGATAACCGCCCATGGAGCAATGATAACTCAGGCAGTTGGCTGTGCTTGCCCTCCACCCGCCAAAAAAAGAACGTGGGAAAACCATCCCCTCTCAGAGTGAGGATGGGAAAGGCAACAGCTCACCTCAGTTCTGCAGAGATCCCCCCAAACCTGCCTGCTCACCATGACACAGAGGCTGGTCACCAGCAGCTGGCACTTGGTGGTCCTCATCCCGCACCTCAGTCCCATGGCAGCTTGTCCCCAGAGAGAGCAGGCAGTTGGTCCCTCCAGCTCTTGATAAAGCCTGGGTTTCCACCAAAGGGAGGCATGGCCACAGTGGGGCCTCTCAGGAAGTGGAGTCCCCACCACGTGCAGATGCACCTCCTTCTGCCTGATTATTAAATCCTCTTTAGGGCAGTCACCTTCTGCACAGGCTCTCAGTCAGCTGCTGTCAGCTCCCACACAGCCAGCTGGGAAAGAAGGAAAGGCATACAGGAAAACAACTTTTCACGGAGTTTCAAGCAAAGCTCCTTTAAAAAAAATTAAACTGTTTAGTCAAGAGTTAGTGTCAGAATATCCTAGTTTTGATTTTCACTGGGATGCAGTTTTGCTTAATGAAGATTGTTGGTAACTTTTTTTTATAATCTGCATAAATAATATTTTGGGGAAACATATAGGAAAACACTATTAAGAAAAATCTGTTGTTTAAAGAAGAGATTAAACCCACCCAAACAGATCGGTGTAAGAGTCTTCTCTCCCCATGTAAAACCACCACATGGCAATAACCTTTGGCTGAGCCTCTATTAGAACTTGCATTTGCAGATAAGGGAAAAAAACACATTTGGTAGTATTTTATTCAGGAAAATGGCTATATGGACATATAATCCCCTGCTCAGGAGACCCTCACTGTCCATGGGGATTTTAATTCTTCCTTTCCTCTCTCCTAGCACTGAAGACTCCATGGACTCATGGCTGCAGAACACTCAGGTGATTTCTGGTCTTCAAAACCAGCTGTTTCCTGAATGCATATTTCTTAAAAGTAAATCGCAAAGAAGCCTCAAGAATGATCTGGCCATAGTGAGCCTGAATGACTGTGTGCCTTAATCATCCTTACTTTTGGAACCAGACTGGTGGAGAACAGGTGAAACAGACTAATGAAAAATAACAGAACTCCCCCCAGCTGGCAAACAAAGGGAGTAAAAAAGTAAAACCATCCCACAACGGTAACTGCAGTAACAGGAAGACAACAAAGAAGGAGGAGGAGAGGAGTGAAAAAAGGAAGGAAGATGCATTTTGTAAAGCAAAGAGAAGAGAAAGCGAGTTACACAAAGCCATGAGCATGGGAAAAAACATGTGATGATTTTCTGACTACATCACTAGCTTTCTTGCAAGGTTTCCTGCAGATCATCTTGGTTGCAGCTTCCCAAGGCACCAGTGAGAGCTGCCACAGTCACTGCCAAAAACAGGTGTCCCCATGGCTCATGGGTCCCTGCCCCGATGCCCAGGAGGGGACGCTGAGGTATCCATGTGCAGACAGAGACCTTCCTTCTCTGGCCATCAGGTGGAGGTCATGTGAGGAAAACCAATGGATAGACAGCAGGGCAGGAGGGCAGTGGGGGGAGGACAACAGGCTGGTGAGGCAGCTGATGCCAAGCCACCCACGTTCAGGAGCAGGACCCCTGGGAACAGACCAGGTGAGGAAAATGCCTTATAAAACACTGCCAGAGTTAGGATTGTGTCAGAATTCAGAACTGGGCACCCATCACTTCTGGTACTAGAGGACAGACGGGGGTGTTGTCACCTGCATTTTCAAGGGAAGGATTTCTGGTACAAAGACAACAGAGCCAGCTCTCTCCCTCCGATGGAGTTACAGGTTAAATCTGGAAGGGCTGCAAGAAAGTATGAGCACAGCTCTGTGTGTAACACCAAGCCACCTCAGCCCAGCCACGACCGGCAGTCACCGTGTCACCTGCCCTGAGCACACCCGGAGCCTGTTTCACAGCGGCGGACAGGGAAAAAAACGTGGAGCCCATCCCCGTTTCCCCCTAGATCCCACTTCCATCCCCAGTCCTAAACACCTGCCACCGCAGAGACCTGTGCGAAGAAAAGTCTCACACTAGAGGTCCCCACAGGCCAGCAGAACCCTTTCCCGAAGGGCGAGATGATCGACGTGGGCTTTCTGGAGGACATTTCCCTCCCCAGTTCCATAAAAGTCTCCTCAGTTCCTGCAGAAGCCTCGCACCTCACTTCAGGTCCACCTGAGAGGTCCCAAAATCGTCATCTACATACCTTGCAAGAGCTGCTAGTCTTCCCACAGAATATGTCCTACCTCCTTTTGTCTCCAGCCATAAAAATGGGTACCTTTACTGACTCACTGAGCTCTCAAAGCAGGTCTGTAACTTCAGACATCTGCATTTAAACAGCTCCTTCCTCTGTTTTGGGTGAAAATTACTGTTCCTGTGTAGCTTGACCGTCCGTGTCTTCTGATGCTTCACCTGCATCAGCGCCTGCAGTGCTTGGTGCCCCACCTTTGTGCCCGCTCCCTCCACTAACTGCTCTGCCTGCTGGGTTCAGGGGTGGAGGGATTTTCTGCTGTTTCTCTTTCCTCTCTCTTACCCTCTATCCCATATAGGTATGCCTTCAAAGTTTCCTGTTTGGGGCACAGCATATGTGGGTTTCTAACATCACAAAAATTACAAGAGCAAAAGTAGTTGCTGCCTCACACTCAAAAAAGCCAAAAGGAAAGTCACTCACTCATCCAAAAGAAAGCAGGAGCATCAGTAGAGTTGGGATATTAAGATGTTGGGCTATGATTAAGGAAGGCACATCTGGCACATGGAAGGACACTGCTGAAGGGAGAACAGGGAACTCTGTGTGCTCATCCTACCTGTACCCACCAACAAGGCAATCTGTGCAACACTTCACTTTCTATGGGATTACACTTCCTTTGGGTGCCCTGTTGTTAGCACATACCTGCCTCAGTAGGCATGCACCTACCTCTCTGCCCAGAAAGCATTGGTGAAGCAGAGTGTCCCCTCAACCTCATCCCAGTGGGAAGAGAGGTGGGGCTGGTGGCATGCCAGGGAATGACTCTCACAGCCAGCATGTGGACTGGATGGCAGCATGCCTTTTCCAGCAAGACTCGGCCTCCTGCCCACCCTAGCAGGTTTCATCAATTGGTCCCCTTTGCAAGAGCCCAACTTATCACTCACAAAAGTGGTGCAAAAACCACAGGTGACCACAGCTCCTACCTGTGGCTTCCTACCTTATCTCTGGTTATCACCTGGAGCATGGAAAGATGGTAGTGAGTCTGAAAATACCCCAGGGAGCACAGGTGCTCTCTTTCTAGCCTTGTGGCAGCTTGCAGATTTCTGTTATGAAAATATTCACCAGCATCCCCAGCTGCATGGGTCTCAGAGGGATATGCCATCTCATCCAGAAGGGAAAGATTGATTTAAAAAAGGGAACAAGGCCAGATCATATTTCTTTGCAAAGTTATAAACCCCCAACCCTCTTCTGAGCTGGAGGGAAATGATGCCCACTCTATCAGAGGGATGTTCTGAAAGAGCTGGGGGATTTGATGTGTTAATGCTGCATGGGCTGAACTTGGGACACTAAAAACAAATGGAGGAAATGGAGGAGAAGAGGCTGAATTCATGCTGGTGCTTTCTTGACATCCGCTTTTCTGGCTCTCACTCCACCAGTGCAGCCACAAGTGATGGAACCGCAGCACCCCAGCCTCAGCTGCTTGAACTCTGTCAATGCAGCACGAAAGAGAAACTTCCCCCTTGGCTTTGGGGCACTCATGCTCCTGAGAAAGGATGGGCTGGAAGCAAGAAGGAGGAGAGCCAAAACTATACCCATCATCCAGGCAGGACACACCTGTGCCAAGTCCCTGCTACCTCTCAGGAGCATCCTCCTTTCCCAGCCCACAGCACCACTGGGGAAAATACCTCTCCTCCACAGCAGCAAGCAGCTCCAAATGTGTCAGATTTAGAAGTGTCAGTGGCTCAGCCCATTCAGTCCCTCAGCTACTGCCTGTAACACAGCTGGATTCACCCTAAAGCTTGCTCGTAAATAAAACATGTCCATATCAAACCGCACTGAGCCGTAGGGATGATGGGAGGCCAGGGAGACCTCACAGACTGCATCTGCCTTCCCGGGCACATCACAAGGATGCATTGTAAAGGCTGCTTAGCATTCATATGGCACATACACACAATCAAAGCTAAAAATCAACTTTTAAACCCGGGGCCATCTCTTTTCAAGAAAGGAAAGAGAGGAGAAAGGGGGGAGGGGGTGTGCTGGGTTTTTCCAAGCTTCAGATGCACCATACAACTCTGCTGTGAACAGAAACAAGGCTGGAAGACACAAAACCAGAGAGAAATCATAATATTTCCAAAGCACGTCTTTACTTATTATTATTATTTTCAAAGTGTGTCTCAGAACTCCTCTAGTGATTCCCAGGCAATTTGAAATTATTACAGGTGAGCAAATAAAATGTCAGAAGAGTTATTAAAAGTAGTTCATCAAGCCAGAGAAAGAATACATTGGAAAAGAGCATAAGCGGAAGACAGGGAGTTTCCTTCAAACAGTAAACTCAAATGAACTTCTTTCTCCACTGAAAGTGAAAGAACTGTACTCATAGCTCTAAAGCACACTGCCCTACTCAAATGAAATTATTTTTTCTTTTTCACATGCTATCTAATTGCAAACCATAACTGCCCAGGAGCCAGCTGTGAAGGTGATAGACCTGAAGACACAATGTGAGCTCTGCCCCATCTAGCCCTGCTCCTGGCAAAACCAGTGTGAGAACAGCCCAGCCTGGTAAATGGCCTCACCAAGAACAGGGCTGCTCCACTGCCCATCACCCTTTATTTCTGGCATTCATTCCCTCAAGCTTTATTGCAACAGGACCTCCATTGCTTTCCACTGAAGTCCAGAAAGTTTTGGCAAAATACCCTAAAAAGCTCATGTCAGCTGGCTGTAATGCATGGGTGACACCAGAACTGACCCAGTACCTCACCTGCAGCCTTCCTGCTGACACATGTGCCAAGTTAGGGGCAGCGCTTTGCTCTTACCTTTGTCAGGTGCAAGAACTAACATGTAGTGTAGAGGCCCTTTGTAGAGCCCCTTTTCCCTTCTTCCCGAGCGTCGTTTGGCCACCTTGCAGCACAGTAGCTGAAGCCACATGGAGCTGCAAGGTGTCCACACCAACCATGCAGTTATCATTTTTGCCTTACCTGCTCCAGGAGAGGAGAATTTCTTCTCCCCACTCTCTGGGGATGGGTAGCACATTGCTGGATGCTCTCCCTCCCCAGATTATGATCAGGAAGTTGATTGTGAACACAGACAGTGTTTAATGATGTCTTGTTCTACTGGATCTTTACATAGTCATTAACTTTATAAAGAGATTTCAAAGGAGATTGCATTTCTCTAAGTATTTCTCTACCTACCTACCCTACCAACCTACCTACCTACCTTCCTGCAGACTGTCGGGAAGCCAGCTGCACTGCTAGGAAAGTGTAAGCACTTGCTGTGTGTTGTGCTCAGGCCCAGACCCAATGACCACATCTGGCTGGAAACAAATGTTGTGATCAGCAGTCCTGAAGCCAATTTGGACAAGTCAAGTTCATCCCTGAGCTGAGCATGGAATCTCTGTGGCTGGAGGCTGCATGCTCTCCCTTGAAACTGGGTTTACTTGTGTGCGTTATTAATGAAAAAAACTCCCTGTAGCTATTTTTGTATGATAAAAATCCAGTTATTACTCTTGAGTGTGGCACTTTCATACAAAAGTCTTTCTCTTGAAAAGTTTCAAGGGCAGCAGCTTCCCCTTTCCTGTGAGAAAGGTTTTCAGCAGAAATTAGAGAGGAGATAATGAAAGAACATTAGTATTACTCCACTGCAGTAATGCCCCTACTAAGCTACGTCTGACAGTGAGAACGAGGGAAGTCCCCTGCTCCAGCCAGGGCAGCTTTGCACATGCTGGGGACAAGTGCACGGCATGAGCTGAGCAAGCAGTCTGTCCAACAAGGGACAAGCAGCTCCCCTGTGCTGCTGGGAATTCACCAGGAAAAACACTCCTGCCTGCACTGCATGCCATGAGCTGCTCCTCTCAGGTCAAGTCCTTCAGAGAAGCTGTAGGGCTGCTCATTGCTTAGCCCCCAGGTCTACAGCACAGCCAAGAATGTCTCAGGAGATGCTGAATTTGGGTGCTAAGGCATGCTTGACTACCAGAAAATCAAAGTGCTCACAGGCTCCTTATTGTCAGGAATTTCAGCTTGGCTACCTGTGACACTGCAGTGGGGCTGGTTCCTTCAAGCCACTGCCACTGCAACCAATCTCCAGGGACAATATTTCTCCTTCAACATAATGGAGCCTTGCTGCTCCCTAAATACCCCACACTGGTACAAAAAAAAGCCTCCTCTGTGTCACATCAAGGAATCATGGATAGCTTTTTGAACTACCATTCTTGTCTTAGGTACACCTGAGGACCAGCAGTAACGTGGTTTGGGGCAGCTAGGGGAATACAGACCCTTTGATATCCAAATCGTGCTGAAGAGCCTTGCTGGCACCTGTTCATGTGATGACACACCCCCACCACCAAGTTGGTGCCAAAGACGCCAGCTTGGAGCATTTACCTGACATTGGGTTGTGTTAACCCCCCAAAAGTGGAAGCCCTGTAACTGAACTGCCTCACACCGTTGGATCTTTTCTTTTTCCTTTCTTTTTTTTTTTTTAAAGGCTTGGTAGGAGCAAATCCCTGAGGACAGCACATCCTGAAGCTGTGCTGAAGCCGAGAGCGGACACATCTCTGGGGCAGTGGGTTGACGTAGCTCCCCCTCCACTCATCTTGTTTATTTAGCAAAACACCATGCAAGTTGTTTCTTCCCACAAGTTCCCAGGACTCCAAGAGGAAGGTCCTTTGTCCTGCCCATTCCATCCAGCTATGTGAATGCACCTTACCCGGCTGCTCTTCCCAGCAGAGCTGGAAGAAAGCTTGCTTGATGGAGAGCCAAAGAGGACTGCTTGGTATGGCATAGAGAAGCCAGGCTGCAACCCCCGAGCTACAAAAGCTTTGCATTTTCCTTCTTGCCTCCATGCCTTTATCCTTGAAACCTCCCACTGAAGCCCAAAAAGACGGTCTGTGGAGAAGGGCGTTGGTAAGACGACCCACGACATTACTATGAATCTTTGTTATTATACATTTTTGGTGGACGTAACAAAGCAGAGCCCCGGTGTGTCCCGTCTCTCCGTCAGGCAAGCACCGACCGGCAGCCAGGTGCCGGCACTCCCCACTCCGCACGGAAAGCCCTGGGAGCAGCCGCCGCCTTCCCCTCACCGGCACCCGCAAGGTTCCCGGCTCGGGGAGGGCCGGTTTGGTGGCACATCTGAAGGGACAGCGCCGGGGGTCCCCATGTTCCCTACACCGACACCCGCGAGGTTCCCGGCTCGGGGAGGGCCGGTTTGGTGGCACATCTGAAGGGACAGCGCCCGGGGCCTCCACCTCACCTAGGGCAGCACGGAGTCCCGGCTGCTCGCGACTGAGGTGCGGGGAAGGCGGGGCGAGAGTGGGGCCCTACCCCCGTGTAACAATAAAACCTGAATTAAAATGTTCCAAGCTGCGCGGGCAGAGGCGGTGATTTGAGGGGAGGGTGGCAGCAGGGGGCAGGGACCGAGGGGCTGGGACGCGGACTCTGTGTGTGTCTGTATGTGTGTGTGTGTGAGGGTGTGTGAGGGGAGGCGGGGGCCGGCCGCCGGG
>VZTT01042802.1:0-30074 GCA_013400855.1 Buphagus erythrorhynchus | reverse complement strand
CGGCGGCCCGCCTCTCCCGACCTGCTGCGCTGCAAGCGCCGCCTGGCCTTCGCCGCCCTGCCGGGCACCGGGGCGGCGGCGGCGGCCGCCGTGGCCCGTCGGAACGAGCGGGAGCGCAACCGCGTGCGCCTCGTCAACCTGGGCTTCGCCGCCCTCCGCCAGCACGTCCCGCACGGCGCCGCCAGCAAAAAGATGAGCAAGGTGGAGACCCTCCGCTCCGCCGTCGAGTACATCCGCGCCCTACAGCGTCTCCTCGACGAGCACGACGCCGCCGCCTCTTTCCCCGACGGCCGCGGGCGGGTGGCCGTCGGGGAAGTTGGCGGCGGCGGCGGCTACTCCTCCGCTTCTCCCTCCTTCGCCTCCTCCGCGCCCGGCTCGCCGTGCTCCTCCGAGGAGAGCGGCTACGACGCGGCGCTCAGCCCCGAGGAGCGGGAGCTGCTGGACTTCACCAGCTGGCTGGGGAGCTACTGACACGGCGGGAGGTGAGGGGCAGCCGGCAGGGAGGGGGCACCGCTTCCTCCCCTGGCGCTCGGGGCAGCCAGGCACGAACCCACAGGGGCTCTCCTCACGTCTCTCCGCAGCCGCGCTCAGCCCGCAGCACGTCGGCACCCGCGGTCTCGGCGGCAGCATCATCCCTCTCGAAAGTACTGACCTGCACCCCGGCGGGGCGCCGCTGGCTGCTTTCCTCGCCGGGTTCGGCCGTCGTCTTCTGGCTGTGCAAAGTGCAATGGGGTACCTGACTGCGGGGTCCCGCTCCTTGCGCCGGAGCAGCGGCTCCGCCTGCCTGCCGGGAGCTCCCAACCCACGGAGAAGATGCCCGAGCGAACCTGCTTCTCCCCGCCACTGCTGTCTGGTGTTGCTTTGGAGGGGTGGAAAAGGGAAAAAAAAAAAAAAAAAAAAAAAAAAAAATAANAAAAAAAAAAAAAAAAAATTAGAAAGACTTGATGCTTCCTTGTTTCTGGAGGGAGAGGGAATTTTTTATCATGTCAGATTCTATTTTATATGTAACTTGAACTGCCTATAGGGACACTGGTGTGTGAAGACTTATTTTTGTACAAAAAACCTTAGAGAAAAGGGATGAGATGGTTCTATTTTTAGCAGGTCCTATCCACTCGTTCTTGAATACTACCAGCTGGAATGTTTTGGGAGCATACAAGGTATAGATGAAAAGGTGTTTGTTTGGGGTTTTTTAAATTATTCTCTCCAAACACTTTGGTAAAAGACTCTAAAGTTGTGTTTTAACGTGGTGTCTGAGTTTGCCTGGTGTGAAGTCCATCTCTCTGAAAACTGAAGTTTTTTTAAAAAAAATGTATTGAAGGCATTTTTATATGCACTTGCTAGGATTTCTTAAGTTGTACATATGCAGTTTTTAAGAGTATCATATTTTATGTAAATTGACTTTATAAATAAAAATCTATTTATAAATGGCTTCAGGGCTGTAAGATATGTGTGTATTTGCCAGAATTGCCCAAGGTGACTTAACTGTGGCCTGAAGGGGTGGGAGAGGGGAGTAAGGAGCAATAGAGCAGAGAGGCAGTTCTCCCTAGACCAGGTTTCATGTGCAGAAGGGGATAAGGAGCAGCATAGCATAATCTCCAGACTTACTTTTTCCCACCCCAATCAAGTCCCCTTGCTTCAGGGGGTAAAAATCCATCTGTCTTTAAGGTAAGAATTCTGTGAAACAAAACACAGGGCTGATGGCATGAAAAGCTATGGCAGACTGTTAATTCCCTTAAAGAGCTCTAGTGAATGTTAGGAGTTGTATGGAGCACAATGAGCTGGCCTGTAGAATACACTGAATGAACAAAAAGCAGAAATGGTTATTAAAATTGACCTACTTTACAGGGACCCTGTGTATAATCTCTGCTGTCTTAGTACTGGGAAGGTAAAAATTTTCAGGAGTGTCACTCAGCAATTCCAGATTCAGTAATTGCAGTGGATGCTCTGTAATTCAGATCTGTAAGAGTATTCCACATAAGTGATTACATTCGAAGAGGGGAAAAAAAATAAACAAACCTCCAAAACAAGCCATGGGAAAATGAAGGCTCTAAGAGCACACATCATTTAGGAGCCTGCAATCAAGAGCAATTGTTATTGTGCTTCACGTTCATTTCTTAAAAAATGTTGCTCTAATAAACAGTCCCTTTAAAAAGCACAGGGAATTCAAGTGCTTAATAAATGTTTTATAAAAAGCTATGTTATGTTCTTAAAAAAGGTTTTATGCTCTTCAACAGAACCCCAGGTAGGAGCAAGAGCTGTAAGCTGACCTGGGCTGTGCTTGGCAGCAGCAGGGAGGGCTGGTGGAATGGGGGAGTAATGTGATACTTTTTCCCCAGAGAGAGTTTAAGGTCTTCATCCTCACAGATGACATCCAAAAAATTAGCCAAACTCATATAGACTCCCACATATTTATTCTCAGCCTAAACCAACACCATGTCATCTTTTCCAAGCGGTTTAGAAATTGGGACTGCTGCATTGGTCTGCACAAGTGTCCCATTACTGCAGAATGCTTTTGTTTAAAGCATGTTACTACTGTTTGGCAGGATGTTTGTTTTCCTTCCTTAGGTGCACTGATCATTTTAATATTTCCAAAAGCAGTGTTTGGCTCTCAGTCAATAAATCCCAGCATTGTTACCACGTTCATCTGATCACCTAAGATACCATTGCAGCAACTTTCAAGCAGTATCAAATGTAACTCTATTGGCAAGAAATTAGCTGTAAGCAATTTTCACTTAAGCAATACTAATATTGGGGGGGGAAAGAGCTTAGTCAGCATCACAAGTTACCTTAATGCTGTTAGTCAGTGCTTCAGTCAAAACTAGAGGAAATCAGGAAGGTATGATTTTCTTTTAAAAACCCCGCAGTGGTCATGAGTCTTCCAAACAGTTGAGGGGAAAAGGATGTATGTGTGTTTTAGAAACACAGGATGGACAGAGGGACTCCTTCCCCCAGCCATGGTCATGGTGACAAGTCATTAGCAGATTCTCAGATCAACCTGCTGAGGAGAGCTCTGCTACACCAGAGAGAAGGATACTGAATCATTCCACCCTTTAAAGGAAGCATTAGGGAGGATGCAAGGTAGGTTCTGTGGCAGTTGCAGCAGGTACCTTCAGCCAGCCCAAGCTCACTCATCTTCAGCACCACCTGAAGACTCCTTGGACCACATTGAGAAGACATTTGACCCTAAAAACTCACACCTAGAACTCCACTCCATTTATGCAAAATACATGCCAGTTCAAAGACTTGGAGACAAAAGCCCTCTGACCATGAGAGTCACCTGTCAGCAGCAAGAGTAACAGCAGACCTGTCTCTCAGCCAGGTACTTCCCCTGCTTGGAGGAGCCAACTACACTTGGTGATGGGACCCTCAGTGTCTGGGTTAGCTGCCATCAACCAAGAACCGCCCTGAGGGATTCCGGGAAGCCTGGGTGCCTGCCTAAACTGCTACACGAAACGCTTGTGGCAGGGATGGGGAATGCCTCTGATGAGAACATAATTTCTCTTTAGATGTACAGCTAGAAACTCAGTGCCTAAGATGGAAACTCCAGCTCCTAGCAAGACACAAACCCAGCCCTAAGGTACAGGGCTGCAGGAGAGTCAGATAGTCAGATTCAGGCAGAAGAAAACATGCTGAGAAATTCTGAGAACGAAGGGGAAAAAAAAAAAAAAACAAAAAAACAAACAAAAAAAAAGACTGGGGCCTCCTGGGGCACACGCTTGTCAATGTGCAGATACAAAGCACACTTCTGTACCTCTCACATCTCCATCCACTGATGGGTTCCCATTTTCCCAAGCAGCATTTCACAGGCCACAGGCATGGCTAATAAAGCAGAAACAAGTTGCAGGATGGTGTCAAGATTAGCTGCCCCCATACCCAGGCTGAAACAACCCTTCAATTTTCAACCACGGTCCCCTCCTTGGCATTTTTTTGTTACTCAGACTGAAGCTTTTCTTGTTACACAAAGCACGTAAAGCCTAGTACATGGTAAAAACAGTCCCATGTATTATTGCCCGGCAGTGTTTAAATTATTATGTTGTCTCTCATCGGCAACCTCAGCTTCAGTTCCATGGCTACACTCCTTCCAAATTTCTTCACATACTACTAAAAATAATTTTGAAGGAAGGACCTGTGCAGCCTGCTTGAAGGCTTGTACACCACACGAATACCTAGGAAGCAGGCAGGAGGATGCCTTGCAGCATCCCCACAGAAGCAGGCAGGAGGATGCCCTGCAGCATCCCCATGGCAGAATGGCACTGCTGGTCCTCCTTGCAGGGACAGTGGCTTCAGCAGAGCCCAGCACCACAGAAAAGAGAGCATCAGGAGATAAGAGTCCAGGGGAAAAGGTCTCTCTCCTGTTCCTACCACCACAAGATACCACCAGTAAATACCCTCTTTGCCATAGATCATCGTGCAGAAAATAGCCCACAATTGCTTCAATGTAAAACAACTTACATTTACATTAACACCTCATAAAGATCTTGTTACGGGCAGCAGGCAGCGAGGCGAGCTCAGCTTGTTGCTGCCTCCCCTCCCATCCGTGAGGAGCAGCCGCCAAGAAAATACTTGTCCTGCCAGCTTTGGTGTGCGTACCAAGGCTTTGGGGCTGCCACGGTTTGCGGGCAGACGGCTGTGTGCCGAGACTAGTCCAGAGGTCATTTCACTCTTTTCATGCAGGTCACAGAATAGCTGGCTAACAGCAACAATTTTCAGGCATTTCTTATCTGGATTGAGTGCGGGCCAGGAGCCTGGGAGGGTGCATTGCTGGAAGTGAAAGGCAGCCCCTTGCACAGCTGACGGCAGGCAGACCTGGCCGGGCTCTGCCCAGCTTGGGCATTGGCCAACGAGAGTTCGATTTGCTTCCCAGAAACTGCCATCAACAAAGCATTAGCCAAAGGCATACCTGGGAATAATGAGACTAACGATATGAAAGCAGCACCAGGTGTAATCACAAGTTAATGTCACACCCTAAGGAGGCTATCGGGCAGTACAACAAATGACTTAGAATTCCGGGGGCACCATCAGTGCCCAGCTCCTTTGGAGCTTTGTGCACACTCTGGCACACATGAACAGAGGAGCTCTGCCAGGTGCTTTCAGAGCAGCCCTGGGACTTACTGCAGGTTTTCTCAAGCCGGTCCCTGGGGCTTGCTCTTTGGAGAAGTGAGTGGATGCCCCTATGGCTGAGTCTGAGAACACAGAGGGGTTTTACACTTACAGATTCTCAGTCTTTTTATTATATCTGAATACTTTCTTCCACCCATTATTTTCCCATAATGAAGATCTACTCAGAATAATGGTAAAATTGGTACAAAAAAGAGAGAGGTAGCATGGTTAAGGCCCTTCCCAGTAAGAGAGGGTGGTTTGCACCTCTGCTGTCACCATCTTCAAGAGGGGAAATTTGAAGGGGAACATCAGCATCCTTAGGTTAGAGAAAGTGTTGCAAAAATGTCAGAGAGTGAGTCTTCTGCTGTGAATTAAACTGAGAGTCTCTCCTGTTCTTGAGAGCCTACAATCAGACAGAGATCATTGTTCAGATGGGGATGACTACATTCTCATTTTCTGCAGGTCACTGCCTGCCCCCTTACTCCTGCTGTCACCTCTCTTTTGTCCCTGGGCACAACAAGGTGGCAAAAGAATAAATGAAGTGACCCTCACAAGTCCTATCATGGCTGTGCTACAGGTGAGGCAGGAGAGAGAGCCTCAGAAAAACCCCAGCCAGATGGACAGGCTCCAATACCAGCATCCACACATGGTAAGCAGGAAAAACCCAAGACTCGACAGACATTTGTTATCTGCCAAAGCCATCAGCATTGTTGTACAAGAGAGGAGAAATAAACAGTCATAGAGAGACATAGAAGTAAAAAGGAGAGGCAAGTGTAAGATAAGAAAGTAATCAGCAGTGGAGAGCATAGTGCATTAAATCAGAGCAAGAAGCCCAGAGAAATGATTTCAAGTATTGGTCTGGGATGCCCTTCCCTCCCCTTCCATAAATGCTTTTGTTTATGGGTAGATGTTAATAACAACAGAAGCATAAACATCAGAAAAGGAGGAACTTGTGGTAAGGCTGCAGGGACCAGGGCAGTGCTTCAGGCTTTGACCTGTGAGCATCCACTTTGCTGCTGGAGAAGCCTCAGTTCTCTCCTTTCATCTCCTGGCCTCAGCCCCAGCACTTACAGCCTGCAGTACAACAGTTATCCAGTCACCAGACCCAGTAAATTGTGCTTGTTTTTTAAGTTGTTTGGTTTTGCCTTTTTTTTTTCTAAGGGAAGAGAAACCAACAAAGAGGCATGATAGCCCCAAGGGGAATTTTCTGTTAAAGTCACTGCCAAAAGAATGATCAATTTGTAAGTGAAATGTTGACACTTTTATAACATAGCAAATATCTTTCCCTTGAATGAAGCACTTCAAGATTTTTTTTTGTAGAAAAGATGAATTTTGTCAGGATGTTAAATACTAGTAGGAAGTGTTGCAATACTATAACACATTTTCCCTTTCACTCTGTTTCCCACATACAATTCCTTCAAGGCTCCACAAAGGAGCCACAGCCACTTTAGCAGAACCAGCCACAGAAAAAGCAGGTGAAACCCACAGGGTATATAAAAGCCTAGCTTAGAAGTATTAGTAAATACCATCATCCCCTTACCAGCAGAGTACCTGCAAAGCCCTCTGCACAGGCTGCTGACTCCCATTTTCCTGACACCAGCCTGCCTTTGCCATGGGCTTGTTTTTATCAAGGGAAAGCCAACTGGTGTCAGTGGAAGCAACTGGTCCCCTCAGTGAAACACCTGCATGTGATTCAGTGCCAAGTGCTTCTGTGTCTTCTCCTCACCCAGGAGACTGGGAGGAAACTGGGCAATGGAGAGGGTGAGATGTGCTTCAAGCAGCTTGAAGTTTGCAGCACATGCTGGTAACTTCAGCACTTGGGCCTGATTTGAATGGAGGCAAGGATGGGGACTGAGTCTGAGCGAACCAGCACAGCTCTGCACCATCTCCTTGCCTGATTCCCTGAACCCTCTCTCCAGCAGCCCCCAGGAGTGTCCCACAGGCTGCATCCCTGTTGTAATGCTCTCTGTAACCCCTACTGTGCCCCTGTGGTCTGGTCCCTGTCCCCTCTGGCCATGCTTGGTTGGCTGAAGATCCAAATTCCTCCCGCCCCCTTTCCAGACCCTAGATAAGGCCCAAACCTCCTGACCTTTCTCTCTTTTGCTCCTGGAAATCCAGAAGAAATAAACATCAGAACACCCCCAGGGGAAAAAGAGCCTTCTTTGCTATCGTTTGCTCTCGTGCATGTAAACCCTCCCAGAGGCCTCTCCTTAACATCTGAGCAAGCCAGGAACGAGAGAGGGGTCACAGGTAGGCTTTTACACATCCCTGCACACGGCACGGACCTGGAATGCTGCTGAGGTAGTTTATACCCTTTGGTCTTTGGTCTTGCTAGAGGATGGCCAGTAAAGGGAGGTGAGAGCAGAAAAGCTTTTGAAGTGGAGAGACCACAAAGCTCATTTAGGATGCATACACCACCAAAAAAACCCCAGCCACCAGACAGTAATAACTTCAAAACAGTGCTGACTGGAGTTGAAAACAGTGATGTACTGGCAGAAAAACTGGTGCCTAAGCCAAGTTCAGATGTGGTGTAAGCTGAATTTGACTGTTGAATTTGATGCTGAAGAGCGCTAATGGTTGCCAGCAGGCAAGTCTTGC
The DNA here is from genome assembly GCA_013400855.1 of Buphagus erythrorhynchus. Lineage (NCBI taxonomy): Eukaryota > Metazoa > Chordata > Aves > Passeriformes > Sturnidae > Buphagus > Buphagus erythrorhynchus. The sequence continues at coordinate 22,376 of VZTT01042802.1, read as the reverse complement.
TGTTAAAGAGAAACACACAACTTGTTAAAGGGACCTCTGGGCACTCTTTCAGGCCTAGCAGAAATCATAACCAACCTACTCTGTGCAGTAAAATCTGCTGGAGAAAGCGAGGGCAGTGTCATGTTCCTTGGTAGGATTTGAGATGTAGGACACAGGCCGCATTTATTGTGCACATTGCAGAAATCATGGAAGGAGCAGAAAGCTGGAGAGGGCACAGAGTGTGTCTGTGTCTTCTGGGGGACATAGACTGGGGCAGGAGGCCACACAGGCTGCCTACAAGAGGTTTTCTTCTGCTGTGTTTGGGGGGACAGGATTTGGGACCATTCTCTGTAAAAAAGCAGATGCAGTGAATAAGAAGGGTTTTAGAAGTGAAGCGTTTGCATTAGAAAATGGTCCATTCTGGAAGTTGTTGAATACAATGATTTTTCCTTCCAAAATCTTGAACATTTTCTTGAGATTGACAAATTTCTTCATGGTCAAAATGTACAGCAGACTGTTTGCTGAAGAAAAGACTTCACTCTGGGTCAACTTAGTTTAAAATTTCATTTTAAAGTACCTCTGAATTATAGATATATCAAAGTGCAGTGATGACATTTGAGCTACCAGAAAAATTCTGGGCTCTGCTTCTTCCTTAACAAAGTGATAGCAAGTCAGTATGAGAAAAAGTCAGGTGGTCAGCTGAAAAACAGCAGGTTGGAAAAAGTAGAGGTATGGATGTGTGACAGCTTGTCCCCAGACTCCTCCAACCATAGAGGTAGCCTTGACATTCAACGTATGCTCCTAAAACATCTCAGAGGGCAGGATCTGTGTGGCATTAACAGCCCTGAGTGCTCTCTGTCCAAGATTCAGCCCTGCCATAGGATTTGCAGCACACAGCTTGGGGACCAGAAGACTCTGCTGGCACACAGATGTCATGGCTTGTGTATAGCAAGGGGTTCTCCTCACAGGGTCCTCCCCAAGGCCGTTTTCTCCAGTGCCTTTGGTCTGCCCCTCCCCATCTCTACTTAAAATTAACTTTGCGTCAGACATCAACCCACTTTCTTTCTCTATGCTTTCACCGTGGGAGAAAGCTGGAAGTGGGAGGGGGAGCACAGGGAGCAAAGGAAAAAAAAGAAAATGGAAAATATAGAGGAAAATGAGAGGCTGAGGAGGGAGGGGAGGAGTGGGGAGGAAAGAGTTGAAAAGGCTGGTGAGGGACAGGGGCAGGGTGGCCTCCGGCTGCCCCACATTGTTCTTGGCTCTATCCATCTAAATAAAGGGACCATCCTGACTTGTGTCCCAGCTGGGAGAGGTTTTGTTGCCCTTTGGGTTTTGGTGTCGTCCCCTCCCCCTGTTTTGCTCCCCCTCCTCTCTTCCCTTCCCTCCCCTCTCTGCTTTCATCCAGACTGCATCAAAGTGCCCCCGTGTCTTCGACTCCTCGGGCGTTTCCACCCCCTCCCTGAAGGCACAATGTCCCCCTTTGTGGCCACCACCCAGATGACCTTTTCTACCTTCTTATCCTCATTTATCCCTGTGCCCCCGGATAAATAAACCCTGAGGCGAGGGATGGGTTGAAGCTGGGATGGAGAGGGCTGGCCCTGGGGCAGGTGCTTCCTTTTGCAGCCCCACTGGCCTCAGTGGGTAACACCAGGGTAATGAGCATGAAAGAGTAATTAGGAAGTGGCTTGTGCACCAGAGGCGATCAGCCTGCCCAGCATCCTGCAGTGAGGTGGAGATGCGGATTTCACCCCAAAAGAGAGTGCATCCCTACTTCCACTTCATTTAAATGCCCATATCAGCCAGCCCCATAGGAGGGGAAGAGCCAGGTTTGAGTTGGGGTAGCCAAGGGCACTTGCATTTGGACACATGGGCCTTTGAAGAGCAAATATCCAGCTACAGCCTGCACTGGGGATGTTCACAGGGGAGGGAAAAAATATTTGCAGAGCTCTGTGGACACACGGACCCTACCCATAGCCCATCCTGCTGTGCCTGGGGGCTGCTCACTTCTCTCCTGGCTTTTCTCCTCCCTGCCTGTTTCCTTTCAGTTCCTGCTGGTTTATCCATCTTTATTAGTCCCTGCTCGCTTTGGCAGAGCTCAGTCACCTACCGGGGCTATGGTTCTGCACGGGGCTTCACCTCTGCTGTCTGCCATATTTTCCAGCCTGGCATTGCCCCCAGCCTGGCACATGTTCCCAAGCAATCATAAATGCACTGTGGCTCGATACAGTGCTCCAGCTAGGAAATCTCAGTGAAAGCCTTTATTCTGCGTGTCTGATGCTTTCAGGCCTTGACATACAAGCAGATGTGCCTGTGCCGAGTTTTGCTCCAGCTGTGCACACTGGAAAGGCAAGTCTAGGATGGACACATGAACACCCCGTATTCCCTGGGGCAGACAAGGATATCAGAGTGGGCTCAGGTGGCTCACCCTGGCTGAGCATCTAGTCTGTGTTACTTCACCAGCTTTATTCATAAAGGGAAAGCTCAGACCCACACAGTACCCCAGGTTGTCCAAAATTGAGAACTCTCCACCCCAAAGCCATAGTCTCCATAAGTTTCAGATCCTATTTTGGCTGCCCAAGGTGATACAGTCAGATCTTAAATTAGTCCCCTTATAATCTAAATTGAATTTAGACCCAGAAAATCCCCAGCTTTCAGATGTTTCTGGTTACACAATAACTCTGGCTCTTCTTCTCCGAAGAGTGAAATGGCAGGATTTTGAAATTCCTTGTTGGTTCATGTTTGCATATAAATGCTGATTTTATCTTTTCTGTACACAAAGTAAACACAAAGCTGTTTTACAATAATGTTGCCGTTGGAACATGCACCAAGGATGGCAAAACAACTTAGAGATGTTTCCAGACCCAAGGACCATGCCTCCCTTCACACAAAGAAGCCGCCCGCTCCAAGATGCCCGGCACACCCTCATCCCTGTTTATGCAGATCAACAGGCAGGTTTCATTAGGCAGTAGTAAGATCCTCAAGTAAAAATTGGGTGGAGATGACAAAGGATGTGTATTCACCCAGGCTACCTAAGCACAGGTTCCTGAGGGAGCTAAATTTTTCCATAGCTCCCCAAGAGCTGTGGACCCTGCTGGAAGTGCCCAGAATCACTGCAGCTGAGAAATGATAGCTCTTACTTAAACTGGGATTTCCATCTCTTACAATGCTGGTCAACACAGGGAATGTAATTCAGATTAAAATAAACATTAAAGTAATGTAGCTATTAATGATTAACTGTCTGAGGGGAAGCTCTTATACTGAGAGACGCTCTTTGTGAGAGAACTAAATGCAGTCATGGCCAGAAGCAGAGAAAGGAAAATCTGCTGCTGGGAGAAGATAGCTGTCAGAGAGTAAATTAATTCAGCATAATCCCAGATTTACGGAGCCCTGCTGGAGGATCTGAGGTGGCCATACTTAAAAAAACCTAACCCTGTCCACAAGCCTGACAGCCTTAGTTAGGGAAAAAATAATGTACAATCAAATAAAACCACATTTTCTGGTGATTTCTTCTTATTTGTCCGTGGATATTGCAGAAACTCAGTTTGAAAGTCAACAGTCTCTGGTGAAAGAGGCGCTCTTGGGTATAATGGGAGAGGATAAAAATCCAGCCCAAATACCTCCCTTCAGCCATCCAGGAGTGCGGTGTCTACTTTCAGTTAGTCATTTGACTACTCATCTACTTTAGCAGCCCACGAAGACAGAGGCATTTTCTGAGAGCAATTCATTCTTCTTGCTCTAGGATGACTGCTTGACATGGGATCAGTGCCCCGGGTGATGCCTGGCCCTCCCAGCATCCATAGGTGGGTCTGTGGTGAGGAGATGCGTCAGCAGTAGCCAGCTTTAGGTGGTCAGGGTAGAGGAGTTGCCTCTTGCCCTATATACCTGGGTGCTCATGGAGGATGAAACTCTTCTTCCCATCCCAGAAGTCATCTCTGAAAAAACACCAACTCGCCCCAAAGTTCACTGAAATCCAGGTTGCTGTAGCTCCCACTGGCCTTTGTATCACATCTATACCCTCTGAGGCAGTATCAGAAACAGACCCCGGTTCCCTGCTGGTGGTCACCACACCTGATCAGCATGGGACAGATTGAAAAAGCCCACAGCCTCATGCACTGGGCATCAACCCTTCATCTTGAAGCGACACTAAATGCATCCAACAAAATCTGGGTGATATATTTCTTGTGTCCTAGCAGTCATAGAAGTTTCAGATGTTACACTGCCTTTGACATTGCAAGAGCAAAACTGAAAATGTCACACCAGCTGTTTAAAGGGAAACAATTTTAAAAGTATACTTAGAGGATATTCCTATTAGAAACCACACTTTCCTTCTTGTTGCTTTGGACAATAGGTTTAGGAGAGGGACTGGTGTGTGTATGTGTTCTCAAGGCACTGACTCCTGTATCCAAAGCAAGAGGCAGCAGAAGGTGGGATGAAGAAGACAAACCAGAAATATCTCATTATTTAGTAATACAAGTTGTTCCATAGTTGTTCCATGTCAGAGGCAATTGCAGTGGGACAAGCAAATCATCCCAAGCCTCCTGGCACAGACAGGAAGGCTCATACATCTGCAGTGTAAAGCACGAGAGCTTTTGTAATGCAACAGGTCCCATTGCAGTGTGTCAAGCCCTGATGCCAGTCCCAGCTATCATTTGCAGGCAGGTAGGTAACACTGCTGCACATTTCATTACTGCAGGCAGACCCTCAGCGTGCCTAGAAATGTGAGAAACAGCTTGGGTCAGTATGAAAGAAAGAGTATATTAAATTGTCAGGAATGATAGAAAATGCATATGCCAGTGTTTTGTCTCTGAATGGAGTCACTCGCCCACACAAGCTCCTCATCTGACCTCACCTGGGTGGCTTTTACTGCCTTCATTGTTTCTGTAAAAACCTCAGAGGCATTTCAGTCCATAAAGAAGATGGAAAATCTATTAATTGCCTTATGGCTGCAAGACAAGCCCACCCCTACCTTGCCCTGAGCCCTCCTTCTTTCCAGAATCCCCAATCCCTATTCCCCACTGAAAGCCAGGGGCACTTTTAAAAGGCTGGAGAGATCTTCTCCTCTCTGCCTCCGCTCCTGCCTTTGCTTTGCAGGAGGGCATGTATATATGACATGGCAAGTGAGGGGGCAGATACACTTCTGTCTCTTAGAAGAAGCCCTACCATGTGTATTTTCTGTAGGTGAACAGATGTGGCCACTCTGTGTCTCCCAACCCATGTTGGTCTGGTGTCACTGCCCCTGTCCTGGCACGGTTTCCCTATCCCCAGAGCTCCGCCACCCCCCTCCCCTACTCCCCCCCGCTTCTGCCTTACCTCCAGCCTCTCTGGGCAGTGATTAATGGTGCCCATCAATCAGGCACGGCTGCGATGAATGCAACAGCAGTTTGCGATTAACCTTGGAGAACCTTGTCCCCCTGTCCCAGGCCATCCCCCTCCAGAGCCCCCCACTGAGATTATCGGGTGAAATGAGGCGGGATGAGTTTGTACCGGGGGGAGGTGGGTCCTGGAAAACAGGTCCCCTGCTCTTTTCATATTGAAATGGAGAGTTCTCAATCGCTCCTTTGAACTTTGTTCGCAGGGGTAAAAAGAAACCCAAACCCCAGTGTTTTCCTTCAATAATGCAGAGGGCAATCAGGATTGGAGCAGCCAGGGTTAGTGATGACAGTGGTGCCAAAAGGAGTTGGTTCACCTGCCTCGTGGGAGAAGAGAAATTGTAAAACCATGGGGTAGTTGCGCACAGGAGACAGAGTTTCACTTGACCTTCCCTCTGTTTTCTCTCCTATCTCTGTAGCAAACCTTGGCTTTGCTAGTGCTGTACTGACACAGGACAGAATAGAGTTCTTGCTTTCAGGAAGTGATGGCATTGATTTCTTAGTTTCTTATAATGCCTTTTCATGGCTTCAACTGGGATTCAGATTATTCATCCCTGCCGCTGGAGGAGAGTGTAAAGGGAAGGTGTTCCCATTTCTGCTTGTGCCAAGTGCTTTTATTTGGGATTGCTTGGCTGGAGCAGACCAGCATCCTTGCAAACACCAGAGTAGTTCTCCCCAAAGCAGCAGGGTGCACCTTGTGCTGCAATTTGGCACATTGCAGCAGGCTGAGGAGGAGAAGCCAATGACACCACCTGAACTACACCTGCACTTAACACACTGCCATGGTGTGAGCTGACACTGGGTGGTTTTGATTTGGAGGTGTTCAAGGACAAAGTTTAGACCTCTGGGTGAGAGGGTTTGCTTGTGGTGGTGGCTCATTGCTGGGGTTGGCATTTCTCAGGTAGGCAATGCTGTCAGCTCGGGGTGATCATTCCATGGGTCACACACCTGTTGTGATGGCAGGGGAGGAGGTGAAACAGCCAACACCTTAAGTAGAGACAACTAGAGATCAATCTAGGGCTTGTAATTCCAGAAGGGAAGCTCTGGTGAGTGAGGTGGGTGGGATACCTTGCTGTTTTCACTCCTCAGAAAGACCTTAGTACCACCACATTTGCTTATAATCACCAAGAGGCTTTGTTGGTAAGAAACAAAGCTTCACGTGCTCCCATTTAGAGTCCCATGGGGCCCTTTTTAGTTTTGTCCCTTGCAGATAAGGATGCAAATTAACAAACGAACTTCAATTAATAGCCAAATCCCTTTAAAGAAACAGCTTCATATTCAAGCATTTCTGAACAGGGTTTTACCCGTTATTTGTCTCTCATTTGAATGACCATTATGAACATTTTGAACTCTGTTGTTCATACATTTATATATCCATACGTATACATACAGTCCTGCATGCATGCAAATGTTTGTGTGTCCAGCCAGTGTTTTCAAGCTCAGGAGGAAGAAACCTTGCTTTGCTCATGGATTTGGCAGGGAACTACTCATGTTGCCATCAGCTCAGGGGCTGGCCTCCAGCATAAGCCTGTTTCATCTTCTTCTGCAGCCATCCCATCCCTCCTCATCCCAGATTATGGGTGCTTGAAGGGTGCCATGGGGCTGCTCCTTGCAGGAGTGCTCTGGTGGGGAGTGGACAGACTTCCTGTCCAGGACAAAGCAAGGCTGAGCTTCACCACAGCACTTGGGGAGGTGGGGCAAGACAGAGAGGGCACATGACTGTTAAGATCTCCCTTCAAATGTTATTAAATAATGTTTTGCTGCTGCAGCACAACAGGTGTGGGGAGGCATAGGCAGGTAAACACAGCCCAGAGCAGGGAAGCTCGCCAAGTCTGTTTCCTTACATAAATCTCTCCACTTCAAGGTATGCAATTAATCCCGGCTCCAGCCTCCATTTACCACAGACCTTCTTTGTACACATGATGTATTAATCACCAGAAAGGACTTTTGCACCTCTGCTATCATTCTTGCTTTGCAGGCGGCTGCAAAGAACTTTGAGACCCCACAGAGACCAAAGGACGGTGTGGCAGGGGTGGGTTGGTGATGACACCTCACCCCAGACAGCCAGAGGACGTGTGTGGGTACACACACGTGGGGATGTGTACCTCTGCCATACTACGCTGTGCTGCAGCTCCTTTGACGCTGATTTTGCCAGCAGATCCTCTGCTCCACTTTCCCTGGAGACAAGGGATGTTAATCAGTAACAGCTCCCCACCCTGGGTTTTACAGGGCTGATTACAAGGAGTGCTCATTAAAAAGCTAGGAGGACAGCAGATCCCCATCACAAACCCTGATCCTGCAAGAGCCTGCATGTAATTCTTCATCCCTGGTGTATATAGGCAGCAGCAGCCCTATCTCCTGCATCTCAGCAGAGGGAGAGGGCATGGCTGGCCCACGGTGGAGCCTGCCCACACCAGGCTGCCAGAGCACCCCTGTCCTGGCCCCGTTTTGGCAAGCCCAAACTGTTTGTGCTGCCCAGGTTGAGTTCTGCTGGAACATGACTCTGCAGCCACCAGTGTCCAGCTTGGACCAAGAGCCCAGTTAGGCCAGACAGCTCAGATGTCAAGAGCTCTCAGTTTTCCCTTTTACTCCCTGTTTTGCCCTCCATGATGTGTGCTCTGTGTGTTTAACATCCATTTCAGAACTGGCAGCAACAAGAGCCCTGAAGTCACACACTCACCCGGATGCTGGCACCAGCTCTGATGGCCTCTCCCATCCACACTTTCCTAAAATCCCTACAGCAGAGCAGGGCATTTCTTGGAGGCACAAAGCATTAGGATGGCGACAGATTGAAGCCAAGCAAGAGACATCCAAGTGCCAGTTTTGCTTGTCTGTTTATCCTGCCATCCTTTTGGCTGTTGAGGCTGCCCAGGCTCCCCAGCACAGGCTTTCCTCCACTGTCCTCTCCTTCTTTACCTCCTTCCCAATTGCCTTAAGCAAGGAGCCCAGGTCCTTGAGTTTACCTGGCTCACTGTTAGCAGTGAGCCCACATAAATCTTCACTGAGACAGCAAAGGCTGCAGCTCAGTTTGGATTCATTAGGGAGGGATTTGGGGTAAAGCAGAGAGAGAGGGCAGCAGATGGCCAGTGTGGTTTAATAAGTACATGGAATGCTCCTATCTCCAAGGCCTCATAAAGATTACAGAGGCGCTTCTTCAAAGCAGCAGAGAATGGAGCATTGGACAGATGAACGCCCACCCTGCTCCCACCAGGGCCATGGGGATAACTTTCCTCCCCATCTGCCTGTGAGGGGTCAAGGGCTGAGCCTTCAGCCCCCACGATAAGTGTGGTGGGAGGGAGCCATGAGCAAGGCTGGAGCTCACTGCCAGCTTCCAGCTGCCTCAGTTTGGCTTTCAGTGTGGCCATTGCTGTAGTCCTGGCTGGGAATGCACATGCATGAGGTGGCTGAGACACAGAGCTCCTGCTCCAGAGACTTTACCCAGTGCTGCTCAGCACCCATCTGAAACCTGGCTGTCACCTAGGGGACACAGGTGGGTACTCAGCACCTCTTGCTTGTAGCTCCCCAGCTGTACCTGAGGCTTTTTGGATGTTGGCACCCAGTGCCTGGTTTATGCTGAGGAGTCTCTGCAGCCTGCAGGTAACCCCCTGCTCCTGAACCTGTAGTGCTGTGCTCCTTCAGGCCACAACATCCCTTGTCCCAGGGTGCTACCGGCTCCTTACTTCCAGCCATGAATTATTTATTATTATTTATTCATATTATTTATTAGCCTGACAACTCAAAACCTTTCCACTTTTTGTTTTCCTTTGGCTGTAATGTTTGTCCCTGGATATACTCAGACTATGCACAGCAAGGTAAAAATAGCAACTGGGCTTCTCTGGCTGCTATTTCTTTGGCTGTAGCCTTACTTTCAGGTGAGGCAGTCTGCAAGATGCTAGTTCAGAGTCATTTGGTAGGAGCTTGAGCAAAAAAGAACTTTCCCATTTGCACAGTGAAGACTTTCCTGCCCCAGCCACAGAGGATAAGGCACAGTGTGAAGACAGAATGCCACAAAGTAGCCACTCACCCCAAGATAAAGCTGCTGAAGAGTGATGTTAATTAAACAGAGAATGTTTTTGCTTCAGCATGCTTATTAATTATCATGATGACTATTTGCAGTTTATATTGCAGTAATGCCTACAGGTCTGAATTAGCAGCCTGGAGTCACTACTGTCCAGAGAACAAGCATCCAGGTGGGCAGAGGCCAGGCCCTGAAAGCTTACACACACAACCAGCTTTTCATCCCAACAAAACTGTCCTTTTCTCCTTGAGGTGCAACTGAACTGTGCTGTTTCAAGCAGCAGGGATCAGAGGTGTGTCCTGAGGACCACGCTGGACCATTTCTGCCATGTGGCCACCAGTGGGGATGCAGGGTGGGGGGAGATCTGCAGAGCTCACAGAGTGGCTGGGAACCAGGCCCAGAAAAGACACTGGGCTGCCACATTACCTGTTTTTGTTACAGTCAGTAGCAAAGATCTCCGCAGTGCAATGTTTTCTCTCTTCAGGCTATATTTCATTGTTCTGTGATGCAGGGGCCACAGATAGGAAAAAGAAGTTTAAAAAAAAGGAAAAAAGAAAGAAAAAGAAAAAATCAAAGAGGCATGATCTTCTAGGCCCTGAAATCATTGCAATGTCTGGGAGCCAAGGGGTCATTTTCTCTTTTCAAGACAGGAGCAGAAAGCAAGAATGAATATGAAGGCATCACAGCAGTGTGAGCATGGTTCTCTGCAGTGCCCCATCACCACTGGCTCCCACACAGGACAGAGCACCAAGGAGAACCTCACAGGTGACAAAGTGGTGATGTGGGTCCCTTGCAGAGTAGGATGCTCTTTGTTTCTTCTGAGATTAGGAAGGAGATTACAGCTGTCCCTATGCCCTGGCTTCTGGACAACATCCCTGCAACTGAGGCCCTGCTGAGGATAGAATGGATACTGCGTGTAAAGTTATCTGGGATCTCTGGAGGAGGAGGCCAGACAGGAGCCCCCAGGTTCCCTGGGCACAGGGCAGCTGAGCAGCTCTGTGCTCATTCATTGCACATCTCTGCATCCCCATGTGCATCCCCATCTCTTATCCGCTGTGAGACAGAGCTGATCCCAGAGAGGGTCACCCACTGAGATCTGCAGCTGGGGACCCCAGGAACAGCAGAATAAAAGTATGCCTGTCCTTGCTTTTATTTGCCTCCCTTTGTCACACTTATGAAGAATTAGTTTTTTCTTTTGAAGTCTCCCTCCTCCAGCCCCAAATAAGCTGCCTCATCACCTTGTCCCCCCCGCCACCACCTGAGCTTTTCAAGCATGGCTTCCTGAACCATGGCTGGCTCTGGCTCTATATCACGAGCCAGGAGCTCGAGGATCCCTCCTGCTGCCTCCTTTGCACTTCTATCAGGTTCAACCTGTTCAATTAGTGGTGCCTCAGGCACTGTGGGTTCCAGCTTTCTCTTTCTGCTTCATTTAATTTGAACACACGCACCTCTCCCTCCTTTCTCCTCCCTGCTCACTTCAAGGCCCCAGGCTCTGCACTGTGAAAGGCACAAGGCAGGGCATCACTTACACACCTGGAATATGTTTCAACAAGCCCAACAGCCTTTTACAAGGAAGTCTTGGGCCCTGATGATGAGTTAGAAAGTCCTTTTGCAAAGCCGCCTTTCTTGGGTAACAAAATGCACAGCTAAAACCCATTCACTGATTTCCAGTGATCCTTGGGGGATTGGTTTTCTGACCTGCTTTCTTCTTTTTCTGGGGGGGTTTAATATTGCCTTGTATGCACGTGGAGAGCCAACCAGCCTTGTACACAAGCAACATACACAATGAGAAAAGGATTAGCTGAAACCGCTGGCTGGCTTGTGTTCTGGTTTCAAAAGGAAGCCGCCTTTGGAACACTTCAGTTGCTTGCCTCGTCGTGGAGAGCATTGTAATGGGCTCCTCTCTTGCCCCATGCTGACACTGGCATGGAGATGCCTGAAGAAGATGCAGGATGGCAGATCCCATGTTGTAGGCAGAGTCCCTGCTGCTGTTCACTGTCACGTAGGGTATGGAGGAGGCCAAGTCTCATTTTCCATTGTGTGTGTGTGGACAACACTGGCTCTGGCACAGGGATGGATGCTGTGCCTGTGCACAGTGTGTTGGAGCGATGCTCTTCCTGCCAGGGGAAATGTGGTGGCAGTGGGGATAAGCTCTGGGTGCTTTGTGTGAGCAACACGACCTGACAAGCAGCACACTGCTGCTGGGGACTTGGCTCTGCCATGGGGAACTTCGGGGGCACCAGGCTCTCTGGAGAGGGTGAGTTGGAGCATCTGAGCTGTGCAGCAATCCCCCACAATGGCACAGCCTGCAGTGCTCCAGGGTGGGTAGGAAATGAAATTTAAAGCTAAAAATAAAGAAAATAATCTGATCCATGAAATTGCACATTCAGGTGCTCTTGGTGTTGGCAGGGAAGAACTGCAGCTCCAGGAACATGATGGTGGTTTTGGAACTCCCTCACTGCCTGCACACCCAGCTGAGACCCTCAGCCAAGCAGAGAAGCCCTTTGCAGTTTCATGGGCAGCTCTTTACTGGCTACATTGGCTGCTGGGGCTCATGGGGCATTTGCCCTCACAGCCTGGCTGCTTGTCATCTCTGCCATGACAAATCTGCCAGAGATGTTGATCCCAGTTCAGTAGGATGAATGGGACAAAGAACTATCAAAACCGACACAGTTAGACTTATTTTTATCAGTGGAAGTGCTGACTGCTGTGTGAGGACCAGCAGCAGCAGCAGAGAAAACAACATGATGATAACGAAGTGACAGAAAGTCATTTGGCCTGTCATTTCAAGATGAAGATTTAAACACCTCTCTTACTAAAGAACCAGCTGGAAACATTACACAAGCCTATGTTAAATCTCTTCTCTGCTGCCACTACACTCAGCTATCCCACTCACATGTTGGCTGTACACTACAAAGCATAAAATCTTGCATGTCTCATTTTGTGCTGGACAGTTTCTCCATGTGGTTTCTTAATGCCTCGGGAGTTTATTCTGCAATATGCCATTTTTTTCCTGCCACCAATCAACTTAAACGGTTGTTTGTTTGCTTATTTTACAGGCAGAGAAATATTTGGCTGAGCTGTACTGCTGCAACCGTTTAACCAGAGCATTCATCATTGTTTACCAAAACTCAGTGACTGGGTAGAACAAGAGTTCAGCCTGACCACTGCTGCTTGGGAGCACTGAGGAGGTGCTGAGTGGATGCAGATGCCATTCAAGGTCACCTTCTTCCTCTAAGTGAATGTTAGGGATGCTCACTCAGCATTTAGTGATGAACTCCTTCAGATGGGGAGCTGCTGCAAGCCCCCCTCAGCCCTGCAAGGAGGATCACAGGCTACTGCTGAGCAGAGCCATCCCCAGCACGTGGAGCAAAATTTTGGTGGGGATTAAATCAATGGGAACTTTTATAATAGATTTCAGTGTCAGTTTTTCACTTAAAAAAAAAAATTAAAAATGAATGCACTGTTGTCTTTTGTCTCTATCTTTTGCAACTTCCAAACACTGCCTCAAACTTGTTTCAGCTGCTTTCTGTTTTGAAATGCTGAGAAGACGACCATAAAGCTGCCTATAGACTGTCTGTCTCACCAGGGTCACTCACTCCAAAATGCCACAGGTCCGTGGTGGTGGCTCTGTGGCCCCTGAATTGGATTTAGAGTGAGGACCAGCCAGGGGTGGATGGGAGCATGAGGTGCCCTGAAGCCTCACCTCCATCTTCCAGGAGCCTCATAGTGATGAGTACAAATGTGCACCCAAGTAAATGGATTTGAAAGGCAATAAAGATGTTTAATGCAGCAACTTGTGTGATTCTTTGTTTGTAAGTCCCTGGGTTTGCTGTACCTAGCCCTCAGGAAGGTGATACAGCCAGCTACCTAATGTTTCATGCATTTCACCATTTAAAGAGCATGCTTTCAGGAGGGCTGGGAGAAAAGAGGCCATGCTTATTCCATTGACCCCATGCAATCCCTTTATAAACATGGCTGAAGGATTTCTATGGCTGAGATGGGTAACTAAAGACTCTGCAGAGCCACAGCTAGGATTTTTCATGCTCCGAGGAGAGACGAGCATCTTACATCCCACCGAGGGCTTTGGCTGGAGCTGTCCCAGTTGTTCCCACTTCTTTTCCATATCTTTCCCCCGGGACAACCTGCACGGGTTGGAGGAGAATGGGGAGAGAATGAGGATGCTGGGCACAGAGCGAGGGGGAGCAGGAAGGAGAGGAGAGGAGGAAGGACAGGAGGGACAGGCAGGCTGAGCGCACGGCGAGGGAGAGGAGAAAGGTGGAAGGAGGGGGTTCGCGGCGAGGCGAGGGGACGGGAGCTGCCCCTTTCCCTTGAAAGCGGCTTTTCAGATGGAAATGGCGAGGTCAGCGGCAGCCCTTGGACAATGGCTCCTCGGCTCCGCTCCTCCCGGAGCGAAGCAAGGGCACAAAGAAGCGGGAGGACGCTGCCGGGGCAGCCCCGCTCCGCTCCCCCCGGCCCGGCGGCTCTGCCGCGGCTTCCGCCGCTACCCGGGCTGCTCGCCCAGGGTCCGCGGGGCACGAAAACTGGCTGCAAGAATGCTAACAGGGTGGGGGCAGGGAAAAAAAAAAGACGGAGAGAGAGAAAAGCTGAAAGATTTCAACACAAATAATCTTCAAGGAGTGCTCCGTAAACAGAACGGAGGGCAGGGCGCCAGGAGCACCTGCCTCTCCGCATTGACATTAATTGTTTGGGGAAGAAGGGGAAAAACCCCTCCTCTATCCACGCTCTTGTGTGCTCGCTGTGTGCCCGTGCCCGAGCGGCTGGGGATGCTGTGGGTGCTGCCTGGTGCTGGGTGATGATGCCTGGCTGCGGTGGGTGCTGCAGTAAAGCCAGCTCTCGCACCCAAACCCCGCATCTGCTCTGCCTTCCTCTACCGTTTCATTCCTGGGCGATGCCTGAGGATCCGAATGCTTGCTAAAGCTATTGGTGGTTTAAACCTCTTAGTGTCTTATATCACCCTTAGTTCCTGCTATTGTTTTCTCTCCCTGTACCGTGTGTAATCCCTTGCCGGGCGCTGCCAGGCTCCTGACCTCGCAGCTCCCCTGCATCGCCCAGTTCCTCAGGCACAAGTTTTGTCCTGTTCTGGGGGTGGGTATGAAGGAGCTGGAAGGCTCCTGAACCCACACAAGCAGTGGAGAAGGATTAGACCGTGCACGAACAAGTCCCTAATCGCACAGTTTGGCAATCTCACGGTAAGCCACCTCACCCCTCCCAGCAGGGAGTTAACCTCCTGGTCTCAAGCTTGCGGCACCTCCCGCAAAGCAGCATCAGTGTTTGCAGGGCTTCAGGCGAGGATGATGCTGTGGCAGCTCTGGTGCCATTTCCCTCTACCCCTTTCCAGCCTGCAACCTTCGGCTGAAGAGCTCTCCATCTCTCATGAGCACAGCTCCAAGGACATAAAGCATTGACACACAAGTACACACATTTGAGGTTGAGACCCTAAGGGGACCTATTATGCACAGCATCTCCAAACAGCAATGACCTGGGAGCTGCTTCTTCCCTTATAGCCATGAAGGACATCAAGGCACACAGGGTTTTTCGATGGTGATGGGGATGTGGGTGGGCTGGACACGATGCGAATGCAGATGGAACACAAGCCTGGAACCTTGTTTTGGTGCTTGGAGTGTAACTGAGGCTGCCAGAGCTGCCTCCGGGGCACCTCCTGTCTCCCTGTTTAAACAAATAATGCTTGCCTGAGGCACATAGCAGGCCCAAGCAAAGCAATCCAGAAATCATCCACCAGTGCTGATGGATTTGTTAGCTGGTGTAAAGGGTATACTGGTTTCATCTCAACACCACAAGGCTGATTACAACTTGCTAAAGAGCTTTCCTGGCTGTTGCATTCAAAGATCTTCCTACAGATGCAGTTAATATCAGCAAAGGGCTAATGTTTGTCTGCTGCTCTGCCTTGGAGCTAGATGGCACGACCAAATTTTGCAGGCATTGCTCAATTACCATGAAACAGCATGTCAAAACTTCTGCATTTGCTCACCTTATGTGTGCAGAAGAGTCTGGATAGCAGTGTCACCAGAGGGGACTCTTCAGTTCAGCAACACAAGCCGGGAAATGACCAGCTAACGCTCCGTGATGGGAAGCAGTTCGTATAGTGCTTCCTCAAGGGAGAGAAATCTGCAGCAAAGTTGTGTTTGTCATAGCATCTCCCACTTGAAATGAGGGTTATGTGGGTGCAGGAGAGCACTGGGAACAATGTGGTGTTCTGTTGGTGCTGCATTACTCCAAGGTTTTGGCATTGACCAGGTCTCCAAAGCTGGAGGAGATCTGAAGGAAAGCACTGGTGGACTAAAATATCTCCTGTTCCTTGCTTTTAACTAGGTTTTGTTATTTGATGCCCAAGCTTTCATTTTTTCTGACTCCAGATTTCTTCTCTTGATAGTCAATATTCCTTACTTGGGAAACTCTTAAACCTCACTGTTCTGGCTTCAGATTGACTTAACTTCTTTCTA
Source organism: Buphagus erythrorhynchus (assembly GCA_013400855.1). Taxonomy (NCBI): domain Eukaryota; kingdom Metazoa; phylum Chordata; class Aves; order Passeriformes; family Sturnidae; genus Buphagus; species Buphagus erythrorhynchus. The sequence continues at coordinate 6,525 of VZTT01042802.1, read as the reverse complement.
TCCTGTCTAATGTCCTCCTCAGCACATCCTAAAAGTATGTCTCTCTGCCCCATCACTCCTCTTTTGGCCATCCTACCTTGCATCCTGGGCCTGGATGTTTCCCAGTGAATTGCACATCCCCAAGCAGTCAGCCCATGCTTGGTGTCCCCGGCTGACATCAGGGACCCAGGCAGAATTTCAAGCCCCCACAATGGATGGGGAAACCTGTAGGTTTGGGGGGAGGAAAAAGAAAGAGCCTGCCCGTGTCCAATGCCTCCCTTGCCACCTTCTCCCAGTTTAACCATTAACAGACTGGCTGGCCCTGCCGAGACAATGGTCTGTTTGTTTTGCATGGGGGGAGCTCATATTGGGGGCCTGGCAGATTTATCAAAGCAGAGTGATTAGCTCTATTAGAGAAGGGATTTGTGTAAACAAAAAGACAGGTGCAATGAGACTATTCCAGCTGGCAAGGGTTTCACAGAGCATGAAGCATTTCAGTAGCAATAAAACTTCTTCCAGGAAACAAGAGTCAGACTGGAGAGAGCATGTGTGGTTTTAACCTATTTGAATGGCCCTCCTGACCACCAACCCTCCCAGCCATTCATCCTCTCTTCCCCAGGCAAGGGGAATGTGGCCTTTGGTGTGCCTGTGTCTCTCACTGCTCCCCTGAATTTCCTCCTGTGGGTGGGTAGCACGTGGTAGTGGAAGCTGTCCCTTGGGGATGTGCCACTTGTCACCCCTGAGCCATATAATGGACTCCAATTTACAGTGGGAAGGCTAAACCCTTTCCCGTCATCCCAGTGGTCTTCCTTCCTTCAGTCTTGTCCTGCTGGAGTGATGCTGGACCACCATGGACACCAATTGGCAGCAAAAGTGTTTGTCACTTGCTGACAAGTGTGGCTTGGTGCAAGCCTGGTGCCAACCTCTGCAAGTAGAGACAAAGGCTGAATCCCCAAAATGCCCAGACCTTGACCTGTTTTGAGAGCTTTCTTTGGAAACAGAAGAGGAAAGCCCTACTGACAGCACACTTACCATAATCTACTCATTAAAAACATCTCTGTTCACTGCATTTACAAATTCATCCTAAAAGCTGCTATGTGAAATTATTATTCAGTTTAAACTGCACCAAGACCTGAATATCACCAGAATAATGATTTTCACCCCACTGCCAAAGTGATAAAGGTTTGTCACAAGAAACACTTGAAAGCAGAGCACACAGCTCTCCCAGCCCAAGTCTTCAGAGCATTGCTGAGCAGAAGTTGAAGTTTTGGTTGTGAAAGGTCATGTGAGTGAAGCAAATCAAGGAAACAGGAGGAAGCTCACCATGGGCTGTGGTTTAGTTTCTCTGATTTGAGATCTCACCAAATGTGATCCAGGAAAAGAGAAATTTTTCACTCTCAGCTGCAGTTCATTGTCACAGCAGAGGACTGGTAACAATAATCTGTCATTTTTTTCTTCTGCAATAACCTTTCCTGCAACAGCAGATATGTTTTCTGCTTCCCTTGCTACCTGTGTCCTTAAATGATCTCTTCAAAGGAGCTATACTGATGCTGTAACATTTTACTGAATGTAACATGCATTAAACTGTTTCTTCAGACATGTTATACTGGCCAAGAATGTATTAGCAATGCTGGCTGAGGGCTGGGGTTTGTAGATGATTCAGTCCCATGAGGCACCTAAGCACCTACTGAGCTTTTTAGAAGCACTCTAGATTATAGGCTGCAATTCTAAATACTGACTTCTTTGTATCTTTAGGTACCCATCAATGCTTGACTTATTTCTCTCTATTATTATTATTTTCATTTTATTACAATCTAGTATCATTATTGTTATAGCTTGGTTCAGTTATTAAGCTGTTCTTATTCTAACCCACGAGTTTTCTCACTTTACCCTTCCAATTCTCTTCCTCTCATCCCACTGGTTGGGGGAGTAAGTGAGCAGCTCTGTTGGGCTCATATCTCAGCTGAGGTTAAACCACAACAGGTGCCCAGGGAAAAATCCAGTCCTCTGGGTGGCTCCTGAGACCTCTTTTGTGCAAAAGCTGCAGCCAAGGTGCCACTGCACACCACTGATTTCTGAACAGCCTATAGAACTTCAATCCACCTTGCCCAGCCTTGGCTTTTTTTTTAATATACCAACAGAGATGATAAGGTTGGTCTCTGTTTCCAAAGCATAAAAGATTTAATGAGCTATTGCTCTGCTTGCAGCTGGCCATGTGTGTAACTGCATTCTTTGACTGCTTGGATGTACTGGTTATCACCAAAGGTAGCTATAAAATTAAGCCCTTGGGCTATGTCTTCAGAAACAAGTGCCTCAGACATGGGCCCAAAACATGCACATCTTTAAGGAGAGCTGTGCAGTGAGGACTGGGCCTTGTGCACACACTACCACGGTTCTTGTACAGTACATGCTTCAACTGCCCAAAGTCTGGTGGCACTTAAAGTTATCCTTTGAAGTCCAGCTTTGTATAATTTTGATGACATTACTTTACTGAGAAGTCCAATGGCTCACTCACTGCATCTGTGTCTTTGCTGCACTTGCTGTGTGGATGACTTGTGTGTTTGGTCCCTGGATGAGGATGATTGTCATTTGTCCTGCTATGTTCCCTCCCACCCTGCAACTGTGACCTGCTAGCACTCTGCTCCATGATGTTTCTCTGTTTATGGGACATGTGGGGCCAATAGTGACACAGATGCTACAAACAACTCTCTAAGCCTGAACAGGTCCCAGCATGTGAGTTCCCTCTTATCAGGTTTGCAGCAGTGCCTTTTGCACCTTCCTTCATGCTAACACTGTTCCACCTTCAGGAGCCTGCATGTCCTCTCTCCTTCTACCTTGCTGTCTTGCTGGTTTATGATCATTTGTTGTTGTTGCTCATCTCAGCTGAAAACAAAAGAGTGAGAAAATCTCTGTGTGTGTGTGTGAAATCAGAGGTTCAGTGAGAGCAGAGCTGGTGTCAAACCACAGCAGGACCTAAGTAGAGCCCTAAGCACTACATCTGATTTCTCATATTCATGCTTTCCTCACAGCAAATAAACCTCTGTGCTGCTTAGAGCTAAAACCTTTCTGGTTGAAGTGTTCCTGTTTTACCAGTAATTTGCACATAATTTGCATTGAGGGTCAGTTCCACTTTCTCTTGGCATTTTGTAGCTATTGAAAGGAGAAAGCTCAGAGGCTCTGCTCTTGCCTCAGACTTCAAGGAACAGAGCACATTTCACTCCGTTAATGTGAAAGCATCAATTCCCTTGTGCATTCAAATGGCAAAATAGATCTATCAGTGTGACAGAACTGTCTGAGGGATCTTCATTTATGCCTTTTCCCCAAGGGTCAAACAGTGGACATAGGCAAGAGTGGAAAGAAAACCGGGCTCATGAAAATTCATGCAATTATTTCTTGGCAAGTCATCACTACCATTTTTGCTTTTGGGTCAGGAGAGTGTAGAAATGCTGGTGGCTGGGCAGAGATCCTGTGAACCTGGCCTGCCTGCTGCCTTGCACACCCAAGGAGCCTGAACACAGCACACTGCAGTGAAGAAGTGGCAAACCTGTGATTTCCCCTGCTTTGTGCTCCTCCTGGGCTATGCTTTGCCAATGGTGCCTTTTGCTGCACCATCACTCAAATTTAGTTTGCACATAGGCAGGAAGTGAACAAGAGGAGAGGCAAATGAGATGTTCTGCCCCTGGCTTCTTAACAGAAAGGCTCCAGTCTACTTTGCCACATAATCAAATCCATGCAAATACTGGGTGTCAGCAATGTCTAATGGTGGCTATTTCAGAGAAGGACGAGGTAGTGGCTGGTGTTCACTGAAACCTGCGACAGCACCTGTATGTTGTGACCAACAGATGAGCAGCTGACAGCCCCAAAAATTGCAATGCATGTACAAAAAGTGTCTTTTGAATTGCCTGGATGTCACAGATCTCAGTGCTTTGATGAAAGGACAGCAGGAGTCCTGCATGTGAGTTGTGGCTGACATTGCTCTGGGTGGACCTGGGCTAGCTGAGAAGGTGCCAGTGGCCCCATACAGGCTGTACCTGATATCCAGCAATGTCACATTCTGGCTGGTCACATATTGTCCAGCTGGAGAGACAGGGCTAGAGACCCATCACTCTCACTGCAGTCAGAGGGCCTCCAGCTCAGGACACCTTTTGTCTCAGATAGCTCTGCTGCCATGTGTCACGCATTTCACCCTCCCAGTGCCAGGCAGCAGTGAAGATTGGTGCTGTTTCTAGGAATAGAGGAGTGCAAACCTACAGATGCCTTATTTCTGGGTGCCCTATTTGTATTTTAGCCCTCCTTTGGCAAGGGCAAACAATAAAACTGGAAATGAGCCTGATGCAGCCTCTCTCCTTGAAACCTGTCCCAGTGCTTCCCAGCAGCACGGAAATGCAGCAAGACTCCCGGAGCCCTGCACACCTCTTGTCTGGAATATATACTTGTGTGGAGAGGTACAAGTGCTTCCTATTTGGTAAGGGCTCTTAAGAGCTGTTTACAGCTTGCAGAAATACCTTGGAGGATGGAAAGGGAGCTGCCACCCGAACCCCTTCTACTTGGGATTAATTCATGCTTCTCAGCATGTTTCTCTGATGGAGCAGCAGTGGCCCCAGGGATTATTCCTGTGCTAACCAACCCACTGGCTGGCCCCAGCCCCACTTCTTCTGCAGGCAGCACTGCTTCTCAACAGAAGGTCTTGCCCCAGGTTGCTCCATGGCCCCCAGTCCTGGGTTTCCATCAGAAAGAATCATCTGTGATGTATGGGCTGCGGGCAGGCAGCACAGAAAATTAATATCCTTTTCTTCACTGGTTCAGAGGAGGGAGAGTTTCCTGCCATTCAAATCGTGCCATCAGGATTTGCTATAAGAAAACAAAACTAATAATACCAACAGCAGCAAAAGCCAGTGCATATGTAAAGGAGACTCGACAATAAGGCTCATGTGTTATGACAGCTCTCAAGGACGGCTCTAGACCTCAACCATCTCTGGGGACATACATGGTCCTCCTTCTGGGAGGACAGCCTGGGTCCTCCAAAGGGCACCAGCACTGCAGCTTTGTGACAGAGAGGTGTTTGCCTGCTCTGAAACCTTCCTCCCAGGCACTCAGCACTCTTAGTGGTGATGGAAAGACCTGCTCAAGCCATGAAAATTAGGAAAAAATACCTTCAAATAAGACTTGAGTGTGTGAAAGGACACAGAAGTTATGAAGGCTTCCTACACTATCTTTTATGTGTTGACTTATGAGTCTGGGTGGCTGTCGAGATGATTTGTAGTGGGGGAGCATCAGTGATTGAAAAGGCTGCTGCTGGCCTTGATAAAACCTCAGCTTTAGATGATGAGTCTCTGTCCTTGCCTAGGCTTTCACAGAATCCCAGAATGGCTCAGGACAGAAGGGACCACAGGGGGTCATCTGGTCCAACCTCCCTGCTCAACCAGGGCCATCCCAGAGCACATGACACAGGATTGTGTCCAGATGGTTCTCAAATATCTCCAGTGAGGGAGACTCCACAAATTCTCTGTTAATCTGTTCTTCCTCANTTATTTTATTTTATTTTATTTTATTTTATTTTATTTTATTTTATTTTATTTTATTTTATTTTATTTTATTTTATTTTATTTTATTTTATTTTATTTTATTTTATTTTATTTTATTTTATTTTATTTTATTTTATTTTATTTTATTTTATTTTATTTTATTTTATTTTATTTTATTTTATTTTATTTTATTTTATTTTATTTTATTTTATTTTATTTTATTTTATTTTATTTTATTTTATTTTATTTTATTTTATTTTATTTTATTTTATTTTATTTTATTTTATTTTATTTTATTTTATTTTATTTTATTCCAGGCAGCTCCCCCATGGTTTGGCAGTACTCGCAGTGAACCCTGGCCCATCCTAGGGCAGGGGCACCTGTCTGGGGAGGGCTTTGCTGGGGACCAGCTCCGTGCTGCCGGTGGAGCATACCTCGCGCCCCCTTTCCACAGAGGTGTGCACGCCTTTTGTTGCCTGCCGGGGAAGCGGAGGAGCGGGATTGCTCAATGAGCATATATGTACCTTGGCAGCGCACCAGCCCGAGTCGCTGGCTCCACCCTGCCTTCCCTTCCCTGTAGCCGTATCGCTTCCCCCCTCCTTTGACATACCATTCCTCCTCGCTATCTAGGCTAATCTTCATCAGTCATTGCCCCGATGCTCTCCTGCTCTGACACGCTCCGAGTTTCAGTACAATTCCTGCGGCAGGTCGTGTCACGTCCTGTCACGCCGGCTGCTTTACACGGATCCCCGCTGAGGCACCGCTCAGCCTTGAGCAAGACTTCTTCTGCTTGCAGTAATTTAGGGTGTCTTTCTTTATTGCTGGCTGTTCAGCTCCCCGGGAGGAGGAGCCGAGGCTCTCAGTTTGCTTTGGAGAGCTGGCTAAAACGCGGCACAGGGCAGAAACCAGCCAGCATGTTCCAGCTTGAGCTCCTGCCTGTGTGATTTAGACACTGAGAGATGCAGATTTTTTATTTCTGGAATGTCAGTGAGTTTCACTTGGGGTGGTTTTTTGTTTGTTT
>VZTT01042799.1:1903-25889 GCA_013400855.1 Buphagus erythrorhynchus | reverse complement strand
CTGGCTCATGTACAATTTGCCATCAGCCTGAAGCCCGAGGTCCCTTTCTGTGACACTGCTTTCCAGCCTCCTGTTCCCCAGTCTATCCACACATCCTGGGTTGCCCTCTCCCAGGTGCGGAATTTAAATCAAAAACTCATAAAAGACAGTGGAGCATAGACGTTATTGTGTCTTCCTGGAATTCCAGCTTATCCATGGCCATGATGGATCATTTAAATACTCTGTCATCCTTCACATGATGAAGAAATTAAAATTTGTCCAAGTCTTAACATTAAATACTGATATTTGAAGCAGTTATAAAGGCCAGAATGATAGATGCCCAGGTGGTAGACCTTTGATTTGGAAAATTCAGGAGTATTGGGTTCTTACCGTTTAGCCCCAGCCAGCAACTAAGTACTACACAGCTCACTTCCTACCCACCGCGGTGGGGAGGAGAATCAGAAAAATGAAACTCCTGGATTGAGTTGAAAGAAAATTAAGTATAATAATATGAATTATAGCAGTAATACTAATAAAGCAATAGTAGTAATGATGGCAATAGGAGGAATAAAACCCAAGAGAAGAAAGAAGTGTTCAACACAGTTGCTTATCCCCTGCTGACTAATGTTCAGCCTGTTCTCCAGAAACAACCAGCAGCTCCTGGACAACTTGCTCTAGTTTATACATGCATGCATGATGTTCTATGGCATGGAGTATCCCTTTGGCCAGTTTGGGTCAGCTCTCCTGGCCATGCTCTCACCCATCTTCTTGTGCACCTGCTTGCTGGCAGATCACAAGAAATTAAAAAGTTCTTGACTGGGAGTGAGCTCTGCTGAGGAACAACTAAAACATCTCTGTGTTACCAGCATAATTCTCATACTAAATCCAAAACACAGCACTGAACCAGCTACTAAGAAGAAAATTAACTCTACCCCAGCCAGAATCAGGAGAGGCATGCAGAACTTGATAATGTTTACTGTTGTAACAGTATAATCAGTAAAATTCCTTCAATTGACTAGATAAGAAGTGGAATAGATTACTGTATTTATTAGTTCATAAATACTAATTTTCATAAAACATATTTGAAATCTTGTTTCATATTTAATCAAAGACAGCATATGAGCTGAGTGCCCTTTAAACCTGTAAATAATGTATTAGAAGCATTCTTGTTTCTTTCAGTGTTGTTGCTGCATAAAATTTCCTGCTACCCTACTCATTTAAAATTCTTCGTGTGCACTACAAAGTAATAATATCATGATTTACTGAGAGGAGCATTAGATTATGCAAATAGTAATGTAGGAAATTTCTCTGAACATTACAGTTTGTGCTTTCTGCTAGTGGTGGCATTAGGGCCGAAGGTTATAGACCTGCATGCAATGCAAACCTAATTTGTTACGTATTTAAGTGACTGTACTAATCCATCTGTTTAGGAGCCTGAAAAAAATGTGGAATTTGGTGATACTAGTCTTCTTGGTTTGTGTGTATGCGTGCTCTGTACCTCACCTGAGCCACTGTGTGACTATTCAGTTTGAAATTAACATCCTAATATTGGCTTGTCTTTCCCATGTAAAATAATATCAGCATTATTGGTTCAGTGCCGGAGAGAGGTAGACTTATGCTTTTAATCTCATATTGGCTGTTTAAAATGCAGATGGAGAGATAGGGGCATTGAGTAATGTTTGGACAGAGAAGTGTGCAAATGTGATAGGTCATTTAATTAAACTTGTATTACGGTTTTGGTTTCTGCTAAAAAGATAAGAATCTTCTTAAGTGTTGTGAGTTTCATCTTGGTGGCATTCATACTCAGTCTTACTCTAATGAGACAGGACACTGATGGGAGATGCTTGGGTAGTTAGGTATCATTTGTTAACTTTGAATTGCCTTCAAGCAGCTTGAATATTACTGAGTGTGGTGAGCTGTCACAGATAAAGGCAATTTTAGCAATGCAAGTTCAGAGCAGACCACAGTGCCTGGGAGTCCAGGTTAAGATGCAATTTTCTAGGCAGCAGTATGGAAGTGAACTCTTGCAATTACAGCTGGTTTGGAATTCAAATGTATTGCAGCATTTTACAGCATATTCAAGTGGTGCAGAACAACAAAAGAAAGTGAATTACTATGCATGCATGAGTTGGCTATTGAGAATTGATTGGGGGTGGAGTGTTCTTTTCACATTTGCTGATATTTCTAATTACTTTTGTCTTCAATATCTGCCCCAGTCAACTCTTCATCTAGATACTGGTTTGAAAAGTATTGAGTCTTTCAGAGATGTTAGGGCTATAATTCACACAGGCATACCAGACCAAGCCAAGGTATCACTAAACATAATTCAGTCTTGTGTTGGTGAAAACAAGATGGTAAGGACAGCAGTAGGTAGGACTTCTTCTGTAGTATGTACTACTAGACTTGAGCAGTGAAAGTAATCGTTTTACCACAGGATGAAGCTAAAAACTCAGAATGCTTGCTCTGTGTACTTTATGCCCATGCTCTCTTGCATTCCATCACATCTTGAGATGTAACAAAATTCTTAGCAGAAGAGACTTCACTGAATATGGCAGAGCTGTGTGGAGCTGATTCTCTTTTGTCAACGAATGTTAGCGTTGAGTGCTATGGTAAACAAGCTGTTCTAGCTCAATGTACACAAGAAGCCTCTGATACTGTTGTTTATGAAAGAATTTTGATGAACCTCTTTTCAAATCAGTGAAATCCCACTCTAAAAGGAGACATTAGAAAGGACATAAGGGGCTCTGGATTCGTTAACATGAGTTGTATGCCAGTATTGCAATAGGCTGTAATAGGGAGACAGAGAAGGTGGTAAATGAGGGGGAAAGGTGCCTCGAATCAAAGAAGCCTTTGTCATATTAAGGAGGGAAGCCTGCCAACTAGTTGAAATTTGCAGCAGGTGCTTGTCTTTAGGAACTGAGCACTTGGGGAAGATTTTCTGTTAATGATACAGTTGTGTCCTTTGTATCTGTATCCTCAGAATGGGTTGATGGTTATAGGTTTAACTCTGGGTTGCTAAACTACGTGTGAATTTTTGTCTGCTACTAAAATACAACAGTGGTAGCTTAGAGCATGGGTACATTATTGGTGGTAGAAAAGCAAAGAACTAGCATAAGGCAGGAAATACAGAATGGTTTAACAATTTAGAACAATTTTCCATACTAGTGAAGTTTCCTTCCTTTTATGGAGAACTTGCCAATTTTAGCATTTTTTCTGTTTAGCATCTTCATTAATGGTCCAGATGTTAGGGCAGAGTGTACTCTCAGCAAGCTTGCTCATGACAAAAAATGATGAGGAGTCACTTACATGCCAGAGGGTTACGGTGACATCCAGAGGGACTTCAAAGGTTTGGAGAAAAGGGCTGCCAAGAATCTTGGGAAGTTCAACAAGGGGAAGTGCAAAGTTCAGTATTAAAGAACAGCCATGCACTAGTATATGCTGTGGGCCACCCAGCTGGAAAGGAAGAGGACCTGGGGGTCCTGGTGGACGCCAGGCTTGGATGTGAGCCAGCAGGGGGTCCTTGCAGCAAAGAAGGAGAATGGCATCCTGGGATGCATTAGGCAAAGTATTACTAGGTGGGTGAGGGAGGTGATCATTCCCCCTCTTATACAGCACAAGTGAGGCCACACCTGGAATCCTGTGTCTGTTTTTGGGCTTCAGTACAGGAGAGATCTGGACATACTGGAGAGAGCCCAAGAGGCCCACCAAAGCTGNGGGTCCTTGCAGCAAAGAAGGAGAATGGCATCCTGGGATGCATTAGGCAAAGTATTACTAGGTGGGTGAGGGAGGTGATCATTCCCCCTCTTATACAGCACAAGTGAGGCCACACCTGGAATCCTGTGTCTGTTTTTGGGCTTCAGTACAGGAGAGATCTGGACATACTGGAGAGAGCCCAAGAGGCCCACCAAAGCTGCTGAGGAGTCTGCAGCATTTCTCTAATGAGAAAAGGCTGGGAGAGCTGTGACTGTTCAGCCTGGAGGAGGGTGAGGGGGATCTTAATAAGTATAAATACCTGAAGGAAGGATGCAGAGAGGACAGAGTCAGGCTTTTTCTCAGTGGTGCCCAGTGCCAGGACCAGAGGCAATGGGCACAAACTGAAACACAAGAGGTTCCCTCTGAACGTGAAGAAACACCTTTTAGATACGAGAATGACTGAGTCCTGGCACACATGGCCTAGGTAAGTTGTGGAGCCTCCATCCTTGGTGATGCTCAGAAGCTGTCTGGATACAGTCCTGGGTGTCTGGCTGTAGGTGACACTGCCTAAGTGGGATTGGACCCTGATAACCTCCAGAGGTCCCTTCCAATCTCTGCCATTTTGTGATTTTGACTGGGATAATGTTAGTAGTTGCTCCTTTTTTTAAGCAGATGTAACCTCTCAAGCTTAGTTCTTTTTGTTTATCGTATTACCATTCAAGGCTGTTGAATAGACTTGAAAAAAATGAACTTTTTAAAGAAAGCAGTATAGGCAATGGGCTTTCTGTTTTGTGTAGCTGAGCAAAGAGAGGTTGATGCTGGGCCTGTACTATTACATCAGTGTTAGAGACACCTGCAGTATATACGGGGAACAAAGCATGGCAGAATGTGATTGGATTTAAATCAGGTTGTGAGACTAAATATAGAGATTATCAGAGAAGAAAGGACGTTTTGAAAACATAAGGCTGTTAATCTTTGAGGTGAGTTACTGATAAGTATGTAGCTTAGCTATCTGGTGGCAATCAATAATTTGTAATGGCATGATGCAAAGAAGTTTTTAGAACAAGGAAGGGAAAACTTGAAATGGCTACAAATCCCTGGAATTTTTAGACTTTATGTAGTTAAACCATAGAATGTGTTACTGCTGAAATTTAGCAGAATTCAGGAGGGTATAGCCCATTTGCATGCCTTCAGGCCTCTCTGGATTCCTAATGAATTGCATTACAAATAGTGTTCTGTTCACAAAATTGTAAGAATAGGAAGAAGGTAATTTTCCTTAAAGTTGTAAGGAGATACTCAAATATTGGAAATGTTATGCCTGTAGTGGGTGACAGGCTCCAGAAATACAGAGGCAAAGTCACTCCTAAAGTACACCATACTGTAGTGTATGGTGTTTTGCCATTTTGTGCTGTCTGTTGTCAAGTGTGTTTAGGAGAATAAAGCTCACTTTTTTTTTTTCTTCTGTTAATTCTAATTTTGGTTTTGCTTTGCTCTGTCCATGTTCCATTAGCACATCTGAAACTTCATCTGACGAGTTATTCAGGAGTGCATCTTCCTAGGTTAGGATCTGAAGCAGTAGCAGATTGCACTGCTTCTAACAGTTCTTATAGAACTAGAATATACTTGTTTCAATCATCATGTTCTTGAAAGAACTGCAAAACTGTTTTTTTTTCTTATTCTGCTATTAATAGAATAATCTGTGAAACTTCGAGAAACCTAGCACTTAGATTTCATCAGCTATGGTTTCCTTAATGCTAAAATGTTCCAATGCTCTTAAAAGGTACAAATCAAAAAATACATCCTAATTAGTGGAAGGTTTCATTCAAGATACTCATATTTTAAAAACTATTTTAGAACTTAGCTTAAATGTTGTGCATGGAAATCACTTCTTTAAATGGGGGAAAAAAAATAAGAGCCCTGCAAGAAATATGTTTTAGAAGTTGTAATTTCTGAGGACTGCTGTCTTTTGGATAAAGACATACTTGGTTTTAGGCCAGATCCTAACTGTCTATCAAAACAGCACTCATCAGAAAACTGAAACTGAAAAATCAGAGATGTTATTTGCCTCTTGGAGGAGAGTTTTCAGTGTTTAGCAACCTAAACAGAACTGGTATAGGAGCAGCATTTGTGTGCATGTGTTGCTTGTTAGTACGGCAGCGTTGAAGATGAGCAGGTTGTGTGCACACGAGTAACAATTAAGTTCTTTTTTTTGTTTGTTTCAAATAAATGAATCAAGTGTGTTGAAAAGCAGAGCTTGTAGGGCATGTTTTATGTGCTTCCTGTATACATACCCTTTATGTGCTATATATCTTACTTGGAAGTCGGCTGCCTTTTCCTGAAAATGTGTTATTCGTCTGACAGTAACTGCCACTGCCAGATGGATTAGCACATTCCTTAATGCATAACTTACTCAGCAAATACCTTAATGTGAAAAATAAAGTATCTTACAATGTTCATTTATCTGGCAAAATAGATAGCGTTATATCAAAATGTTATATTTTCTTTCCTACTAACGTAGGAAAAAATAAAGTTTTCTAATTCCCGTTTAATTTTTAACAAAAAAGCCTCCACACTTTTTTTCTAGAAGAAGGCAGTAGCTGGAAATGAAAAAAGACATGACGTAAGTGTATTGCAGAAGAGCCTTCAATATTGGTTTCAGAATTGCTCTTAATACTGTGTCATTCTTTGGTAATGCAGATTTTCTTTCAGTGTTGCTATTGGGAAGTAACTAACAAAGCTTCTTCTGTATTCCATCTAACAAGATCTTATCTAAGCTTTTTTGGGGAATAATACCGCTTATTTGCAAACCTACTGTTGGCTGTTTAGGTTAGACAAACACGTGGTTGTGGAGCTGAAGAACAGTGTTTTTGCCAAGTGGACACCTGTACCTCATTAATTGCTGTTGACCAGCAATTTCTGCTCTCTGCAACTTCTGACTGTTTAAATGTGCTGCCAGCTTTTTTTTTATATCAAAAACACTGCTACAGTGTTCTTGCTGAAGGTCTTTAGGCAGTTCAGGAAAGGTTATTAATTGCTGCTTGAATATTCTGCTTTTTGACAAGAAGTTGCCAACAGAATTATGAAATTAATGTAGTCATTCTAATAAGAAATACAGAGTAGTGATTGCTAGTACCTTCTGCTTTGAGAGCTTGTTCTCAGGGTATGGACTTTTTGTTGCTGATGTTTTAATACAACTTGGTCAAATGTTCAGGGTAGAATTTCCAGGCTAAGTATCTACCTAGAATTAGACTGGTTTTTGTAAAGCTATGCTGTAGCTTATTTGATTTTGTGGTGTAGAATTGGGCAGGGAGATCTTCATAATTATTTGATGCCTCAGTGTTTGCAATGGAGACTTTGCAAACAAGAAAAATATTTTAAAATATTATTTTATTTCAGAATGACAGTTCTGGGTGTACACAATGGGATTCAATATCAATACCATGCAAACAGCAGCTGTATTACTCTTATATCCAATTTGAAAATTATCAGGACAAAACGTACACCTGCTCTGAGAAAAGGTACTTGCATCTGATGAAAGGAGTTTTGTGCATGTGACAGCAATGTGGATAAGGCAGTTTTTGCTTTGGCCTTTGCTCTGGGGTGAATTCTGCTAGATTGAGAGACAGGATGGCCCATCAGGCCCAGCCCTAGGAAATCAGATTATCATGGAATTAGAGGTTACTGTGGAGAAAGATACATGGTCACAGCTCACTGCAGTCAGTCTTATCAGGCAGGTTTAATATCATAATAGTATTCTACAATATGTGACACTTATGCTGATACTAATGCAACAGAAAGATTGGTATTTCCCATCCTTAGTGTCAGTAGAAATTATAATAGGTGATATTCAAAGATTTGAGTCAAAGGTGTTTTACGAAAAATACTTGTGCACGGTAATTCAATATTGCTAATAAAGAGTTCACCTCTCATTTTCTTGGGGTTATTCGTTAGAATGTGAAAGATGAGGACAAGCTAAGTATACACTATGGTGTAAAACTTCTGAATAGAGTTGACCTAGTTTGGGAAGAGGAAATAGTATTATAGATGTGGAAGTTTAAAAACAGGCAAGTGCTCACACAGAGCAATTTGTATGAATTCAGGAGGGATGTGGTGAAGAACATGCATGTGGTTTGTTACCATCGCTCAACTGACATGCTGTTATCATTGGTGCTCTAATAACTTGATGATGTGCCTAGATCTTTTGGAGACTTATTTATCAAGACTAAGGTGAAATACTTGACGTGATGCAGTATGAAAAATGACTGCTTAAGGTAGAGCTTAGTAAAAGAACTGTAGAGAAGGAGCTGGTAGAGGTGGTGAGTAGAATTAGAAGAACTATTATCAAATAGCAGTAATTGCAGTGGAGTTCACTAGGGATTGGTTGTGACTTTAGTATTTCTATTAGTGTGGCATGTTGTGCAATTTGATGTGAGGAAGATAGCGTCAGTGCATAGGTAACTTTACAAGAATCTGCTCAGAGAAAGCTAGACTGCTGGGAAAGAAAGCGGTTGTCTAGAGCAGAGTGGGTGGCACAGCTGAAACTTCGTATGAAATGACGCATGATGTTCTTGCCATCTGTAGTCAGAGAAAAACAGATAATATTAAGATAGGTGCACAGATGAAGGAAGAGTGGAATAAGTTTGGCAAAATAATCTAGGAGAAGCTAAGTTCATCTCTGCAAACGTGATGAGGCACTAATCACCAAACTAGGATAAGAACTTGTAATTTAATTGAAGAAGTTGGCACAAGGATATTTTTATGTAAATTAATTACATTAAAATGTCTGCTTGCCTTAATGTTAAAGGTTTTCAGTAAGACCATGGAGAGAAGAATTTCACAAATTTAAGAGTAATATAATGTAATATAATCTAATACAACTTTCAGGAAGGAAGAAGCAGTCAGTTCTAGAACACTTTTCTTGCAGTCTTTCAAACTCGATCACTAGCTTTGCATGATGTTGCAGAAGCAAGGGGAACAGATTTGCTAAAATAAACATGGTAATAGAACCTGTATTAGCCTTAGAGATCTAATTATGTGGGCTGTTAATTCTATGCCGTGATAAGGAATTTTGATGCTCAGTTGTGCAAGAAATGAAATTGTCTGTACCATAATCTTACTGGTGATATTCATAACCTCTACACAATTTTAAATACTGAAAACTATCATGTATCTTTAATTGTACATATTCTGAGAACAAAAGTGCTTTGCAAAATTGACTGATACTGTTACTTTGTAGTGTGTTGTGAGCTCTCTATCGTATTTTGTTACAGTAGCAAACACAGTTTGATGTGGAAAAGCCAAGCTAGTGCTTCTGCCAAAGTCTTCTGCTTCCTTTTTTGATCTATTTTCCTGTGTGTGTATACATATATATATATATATATATATATATAAAGTTAATATAGGTTCTGACTCCCAGCAGACCTATTTTTTAAGCTGTTGGGTTTCTTTACATTTCTACCATGCTAGAATATGACCCCAACAGGAAACCCTCATATCCTTTTTTGCTAGATTAATGAGTTAAATCAGTGCACTGAATGGCTTGACAAGTAGCAGAAGTAGCACTGGGGATGGAATAAGATGGCTTAGCCAGAACTGGTATTTGGGAGAAGGGAAGACTAAGAGTGGGAAAAGTGTGAAGGAAGACTTAACCTTGTTGGCAGTATTAGACTGTTGATGTTTCCAACTGCAGTCAGTTAAACAGTCTGCTGTCTGTTTACTCAGTTTAATGTGATTTCAGTAGAATATATATGACCATAATCACCTCTGATTTTGTGGATATTTTACACTTCTGTACAGTTAGTTATGTATATAATGAGGCCTAATTTTATAGACTGTCATTTACTTTTACCATCATAAAACAGTCTTCCTGAATTTTGTGATGGAGTCTAATTTCTCATGTTAAGTAAACAGAGAATTTTCCTGCAAACATCATGGAGGAGGAGTTGTTGCAAGCAGTGATGGGAGGTACATCAAAGTGGTTTAGATCTTTTTATTTTGCTCTTAGGTTAATAATTGAAAATAATATAAAACATTATTTTAAGTGCAACTCACAACTGAAGTAAAATTTGATAGAATGCAAGTAGTCTTTTAAACAGTGAGGGACATATGGTGGGAAGCAGGTGGAGTCTAGGCATGTAAGTCCATCAGTAGTAAAGTTTTCTCTGTTTCTGCTGTGAGAATAGTTTAGGGGAGAGAAGGAGTTGTGTGTGTGTGGTTTTTTCATTTATTAAAGTAAGTGGGTTCTGCTGTAATTGAAATGACAAAATCAGACTTTCTAAAAATAAATAAGAAAAAATTACTGAACACAAGGGAGTTGTGGAAATGTCTTTCGCAAAATTAGAAGTATATAGATATAGCTATTATTGAACAGCAGTGTAGGAAATGTACAAAAAATCAGAACTACCACTGAATCCCCACTTGATGTCATTGTTCCAGATAGTGATATTTCACCTGCTTCACTTTATTTGCTTAAAAATCAAAATAACTGTTGTAAGGTTCTAATCATAATCCACAGTTCTACATCACAATAGGACAACATCATGCAGAGTTACATATCAATAATTCTAGTTTCTGTTCAAGTAATTAAACATTTGAAGCAATCATTTTTTATTTCTGCTGTTAATATGTGTGGATTTTTAGTAAATTGCCACATATTAGTGTCCTACCTGCAAGTTTTAGAGGCACAGATTAGTCTCAGCATGTGCCTGGAAGATTGCCAGAGCTCTGGTAGAGGTTTTCTTGCTTGATATGATTGTCTGTGCTTTTGATGCTTCATGTTGCGTCTGGTTTCTGCTTGAGCAAGTGGGGCCAGCTTCTATAATTCTAACCATCTGTTGGAGAAGTCCCCTATCAGATATGTGTGTCTAAGTATATACAACAGTTCTCAGCTATTTTTGTGGACGTCTTTAAAATTTCATTGCTTGAATATGGTGTAATGAAAAACTTCATGCTAGTACAGGTCAATAATAAGGTCTCACAGAAAAGTAGCATTTTTCTTAATTTGACAGGTATGTCACTTTATTGAACTACTAAAGCATTTAAAACTTGCCAGTCTAGAAAAGATAATAGTTTGGGATTACTGCATTATTTTGAATGAAGGACTTGTGTTCCACTGCTTAAAGAAAACTCAACACAAACGCTCCCCCCTTATGAAATAAATAATCATCTGCATGAAATATCAGCAACTGTAGAGATAGGACATGGAGTAATGGGTACAAATTGAAAGAGGGGACATTTAGGTTAGCTGTTGGGGAGACATTCCTTACTCTGAGACTGGCAAGACATCTGGAACAGATTGCCTGGGGCAGCAGGGTGTCCCAACCCTGGCAGCATTGGCCTTGAGCGATCTGGTCTAGTAGGAGCTGGCATGGAGGCTGGGACTTGATGGTCAGTGTCCCTTCCCGTGCCTTACATTCTGTGATTCTGTTCTATGTGTCTATCCACAGAAATTTAGGAATCATACAGCCTTTTTCATGGGGATAGAAGATGGTTAATAAAAGCCATTAAATAAGAGTATGCACAGATAGAAGGCTGCTCCCGATCTGTCTGTAGAACAGGCAAAGTATTAATCAAATCTGGGCTTTGAAATGTGTAGGCATTAGCTTTGTATGTTGGATTAATTACTTTCTGTCTTCTGCCGATACAGCCAGCAGCCAGCTTCGGGTGTAGCCTATTCCCATCCAACCACAGTTGCCAGCTACACTGTCCACCAGGCCCCGGTGGCAGCGCACACGGTCACTGCAGCCTATGCCCCGGCCGCAGCCACGGTGGCGGTGGCCAGGCCTGCCCCGGTGGCCGTGGCGGCCGCTGCCACGGCTGCTGCCTACGGCGGCTATCCCACGGCACACACAGCTACAGACTACGGCTACACGCAGCGCCAACAAGAAGCTCCACCACCACCACCTCCTGTCACCACACAGAATTACCAGGTAGGTTCCTGCTGTGCGATTTTTAAAGGGTGCTTTGAAAGGAGGAAGCCTGTTTGGAAAAGAAAATGTGATTCTGCGAAACTCCTGCTGTAGAGAAAAGCACTGTTGCGTTAGCTTAGATGTTGGCTTGGTGTGCACTAAACTAGGTCATGGAGCGGAAAAGACTGTTCTGGTAAAAATTTTCAGTAGAGGTAGAAATTATTCCTTTGTCAGATTCCTGGGTGCCATGGGAGTCTAGTACCAAGCCTGTTAGGACAGACGATTGCCCTAGGAGATAAACTACCCTGTAGGTAGTTTTTGGATATCCTCTTCTGGGTTCCCTGCCTAACCTTCTGTGGATATAGGCTTTTGCAAAAGGGCTTTTGTTCTCTGTCCCCTTTCATCTTGAAATACTGTTTCTTGTAATAATTTTTCAGCTTTTTAATCCTGAACTTATCAGGGCATTATCTGAATTCTAATTAGCATTTGGTTTGTTTAAAAAGACTGTATTATTGCTGCATGTTCTTAATTCTTTTGTACAGATTCTCTGATTTGTTATATATTATGAGGTCAGTTATTTGATACATTTGGAAAAAAAGAGAGTCCCCTAAATGAAATAAAATAATTCCTGTTTACACAGGTTGGAGAAAAAAAGATTTTGTTGTTGTATTTCTTGAAATTAAAAAGAATTTTAATACACTGGTATATTTCAGCTGTTGCAGTTCATGCCTTGCTCCCCCTCAGCTGATCAACTCTTTGTGCTTTGCCATAAACAGAGTGAGGATGAGAGAATGTATATACATGTGTATGGTGGCTTCCAGGTCATCCACTTCTAAGCTTATTAGAGATGTACTGAGTTGTAAGGCTGTCAAATGAGCTACTTGCCTTGCCTTTATAGACTAGTTATGGTTCCCTAATGAACTAGTTGATACACCAAAAAGTAAGGAAGGCTTTAAAGTACCACTTTCATACTCTAGAAAAATATAATCAAGAAAAATGTTGTTAATGATGAGATTTTTAAAGCCAATACAGTCTCATGTTTCTACCTCTGAGAATTTATTTGGCGTTGTAGAAATTAACGTTTTGTAGAGATCTGTGGTGGGTTTTTTCTTAATATTTTACAGAAATAGAATCTGATACAGTCACTAAAAACTGTTCAGAGTAGATGCTTTTCAAGAATAATTTGATAGAGAAAGGATTAATAGCATGAGGATAATTCCTGCATTGAATCTGTAAAAGACCTTTAGGGTTGTTTCAGGCCTGAAGTATCTATGAAAGTAAATTTAATTACTCTAATGCATTTATTTGTATATACTGTATGTGTAGATGGGAAGTTTTTATTCTACTTCCTTAGGCCAGAAGACAATACATTGTTATGTTGGCTCTGCCGATGACTTCTATTACTCTAGCTATATACCTACAGGTGGTTTCTCTGTTTTGAATCCTTAGGATTCCTACTCTTACGTTCGATCTACCGCCCCGGCTGTGGCTTACGACAGCAAACAATATTACCAGCAGCCAACCGCAACCGCGGCAGCCGTGGCTGCTGCTGCCCAGCCACAGCCCTCCGTGGCTGAGTCCTACTACCAGACAGGTGGGTGGCATGATTCAAGCTGCTCTCGTTACTCAGTCCTGTCAACTACTTTAAGCCTTAAAAACAGTTGTTTGACTGTTTCAGATTATCTTCTTTTATTTGTTTTAAATTTTGTCATGTAATTTCTGTCACTGTATGGAAAGTTTTTCTGTGCCTAGAACTTCAATGCTTGTGGTATTGCTATACGTAGCTGCCTCTGAGGTTTGGACTGCCACTAAATACACTCAAAACTTACTTCTAGGCAAAATTCTTACTGATGTGCCTAGAAACCTTGCTGAAGTAGGTTGAAATAATCAGTGTTGTGTTCAGATAGTAACTCAGTTAGAAATACTCTTTCAAGCCTCTAGGTACTTCATGTATATAATTCTCTAATTATTTATATTATGAATGCTACAAAGCATGAATCCTGCTAAATTTTTTTTTACATAGACTTAAGCGGAAAGTTTTAGATGTACTTTGGTTTGGAGTGTTCTAGTAAAACTGGTGGATAAGAAGATTGTTTAAAACTGTGTTAAAAACACGATAGCACAGTTAAAAATAAATAAATAAATTTAAGGCTTACTACCAGGAGCTGTGACTTGATTGGATACTTGGTATGTAATGCATAGCCATGGCAGTAAAGCAATCCAATGCACAACACTAAAAAGCAAAACAAATGAAACAAAGCTCCCAAAAGAAACCCCCACTTTTTACACATTTGTTCATAAGCATATTGTTAATTTTCTCTTAGTATGGTTTGCATTTCACTCAACTTAAACATGTCAATGTTTGTACACTTGTATTTTCTATCCTTGTTAGCTCCAAAAGCAGGATATAGCCAAGGGGCAACTCAGTACACCCAAGCCCAGCAAACACGGCAAGTGACAGCTATAAAACCTGCCACCCCAAGTCCAGCAACAACAACATTTTCCATATATCCGGTGTCC
Source organism: Buphagus erythrorhynchus (assembly GCA_013400855.1). Lineage (NCBI taxonomy): Eukaryota > Metazoa > Chordata > Aves > Passeriformes > Sturnidae > Buphagus > Buphagus erythrorhynchus. The sequence goes on along the minus strand of VZTT01042799.1, from coordinate 11,790 downwards.
TCGACTGTGCAGCCGGTGGCAGCTGCAGCCACTGTTGTTCCATCCTATACTCAGAGTGCAACGTACAGCACAACAGCAGTAACTTACTCCGGTAAGAATTTTGCATGTTTTCATGCTGGGATCTTTACCGTTGCTACAGAACAGGCTTTCAACGCTCAGAATTTTAGCAGTTCATGGTTGATTATATTATAGTCTGCTGAGAGACATCAACCAGTTCAAGCATTACAATGGCAGAATGTTTTCTTGTATCTTTAAAAGAGGTTTGATGTCTCAGATGAGTATTTTGTTACATGTGAGAATATACAAAGTGCTCGTATTGCTACCTGAGCAGTGACTTATTGTAAGGTGAAAAGGAAAAAACAGAATATAAAGTGTAAGGAAATGAGTCCACTCAGATGTTACTCCCAGGAAATGGGAAGGGTGCATGCAGTTACGAAGACAGGGAAGAACATTTCAGTATAAATCTTTTGAGTTTGGGTTGTCCTGACCCAAAATAGAATGAGAAATGGGTGCTGAAAAGACTTACTCAACCATCAGGAATCCAAAACATAGTTAAAGATGAAAATATGTTAACTTCATAGCCGTAGATGGTAATTAACTGGCATGTTATAGCTACCCTGAACTTCTTGTTTTCTTTTGTTTCCTGCTTCGAAAGAGGTTTTAATATTTCCTTGAGACAGAGCCTGGTTTCCTTGATTTATTCAACTAGAAATCGAGGACTGTGTAGCCAGGTTTTAATGAGCAAAGCATCTTCTTTGTACCAAAACAACTTAAATCACTGAAATAAGATGTAATAGCACTAGACATTCTGTCTTTTATCTTCATTTTTCCCCCTTCCTCTCTATATTATCAGTCCTTGCCATTTGGAAATGTGAACAGCAAATCTGTTTCTAGAAGATTGCTTGCTTCATGTGACCTTTGCTAAATCTTTCACTAAAATTCTTCTTCCATCATACCCAATCTTACCAGATGTACCAGGAAATTTCATATGTTCTCTAGGGATGCTTTGATATATCTAACATAACTGTGTGTCTGCAAAGATGTGTCTAGAACTGAATATGTTCCAGCAGAATTGGTGGCTGTGTAGTTGTCTGCTGTGAAGCATGAAGCCGAATTCAAGACTGCCTGATAAGATCTCAGTGAATTACTTATATCTTGCCTTGCTCCTTAACTGTTATGCAACATGATTTGAATGAGTGTATTATGTACTTGATACATTATATATGGTTATGTAGCATTTGTTTTTAATTTTTCAGGTACCTCCTATTCTGGCTATGAAGCTGCAGTGTATTCAGCTGCATCGTCCTATTACCAACAGCAGCAGCAGCAGCAGCAGAAACAGGCAGCAGCAGCAGCAGCTGCTGCTGCTGCGACAGCTGCTTGGACAGGGACCACCTTTACGAAGAAGGCACCATTCCAAAATAAGCAACTGAAACCAAAACAGCCTCCCAAACCACCCCAGATCCACTACTGTGACGTTTGCAAGATCAGCTGTGCTGGACCACAGGTATCTGTATTATGTATTATTCTACTGTACTTTATTCTTCTATACTTGATTCATAATTTCTTCAGCTAAAAAACCTGACCCTCTTAGGAGTCATAGGATTGTAGAGTGGCCTGGATTGGAAAGGACCTTGAAGATCATCTAGTTTCAAGCTCTGTGCTGTAGTCAGGAACACTTTCCACCAGAGCAGGCTGCTCAGAGCCCCATCCAGTCTAGCCTTGAGCGCATTCCGGGAGGGGGCATCCCGAGCTTCTCTGGGCAACCTGTGCCACTGCATCATCACCCTCACAGAAAAGAATTTCTTGTTAATACCTAAACCTACTGTCTTTCAGTTTGAAGCCATTCCCCTTGCCCTGTCACTCCAGGCTTTTGTAAAAAGCTTTTTTGTCTCCATTTTTCTCATAAACTCCCTTTAGGTACTGGAAGGTTCCAGTTAACCCAAAGCCTTTTCCAGGCTGAACAAATCAAATTTTCTTAGCCTTTCCTCATAGAAGGGGTGCTCCATCCCTCTAATCAAGAGTATTTGTTAATTTTTAGACCTGATTCTATACTTGTACTAAAGGAATAATGAAATAAAATTGTGTACCATTATAGAAAGAGTTCCTATTGGAAGACCTAAAGATACAGTCCCTGAGCTTGTACAGAGAAGCTTCACCTGACTTCAAAATTATTTGAAACTTTGGATGTGATTTGTTTCGTTAGCATAGGAAACTTACTAGAAAATACTGTTTTGAAAGCTGTGGAATTACACAAATTTTGTGAATGGGAAACCTGAAAATTTATTCTTCATTATATTCCAACTCCCCAGTTCAGTGTCAGGGTGGGTACAAGTGCCTAGAAACTAGATACAAAGTCATGCAGAGTGTTTGTGTGAGTCTGGCTAAACAGTTCTTTTACTTTCGGTAAACTTGTCATTATTTCCTACCCTGTCTGCTCTAGGTCGCCAGTGGTAATGTAGGAACTAATATCAACTTCGCATTTCTTTTTCAGTGCAGCTTTATTTGTGCACTACCTTCTTTTAAATTGATTTTTCTGTTTATCTGGGTACACCTAGATTTTGAGGGAAGCTGAAAATCAAGAATAATTGAGTGCAATGCAAGAAACTGCAGAATACTGCAGAAACTGTGCCATACCGCAGAAATTTCAGTGTAGGAGGTACTTCTTAGGTAAAACATGTGTTTTCACTGTCTTCTCTATTATGTGTATTCCTAGGAACGATGAATCAGCAGTACAAAGACAGCTTACTCTGTGTGTTTTGTTTGTTTAAACAGACTTACAAAGAACACTTAGAAGGCCAGAAACACAAAAAGAAAGAGGCAGCATTAAAAGCCTCCCAAAACACCACCAACAACAGTACATCTGCTCGTGGAACTCAGAATCAGTTGCGCTGTGAGCTTTGTGATGTGTCTTGTACTGGGGCAGATGCTTATGCTGCCCATATCCGTGGAGCCAAGCATCAGAAAGTAAGAGTTTTCTCTTGTTCTTACCATGCAAGTCAGTATATACATTTCTCCCCATCGTTTTTTTCTCATTTTAAGGAAGGAGAAAATAGGCAGAAACAATATAATTTACATTATTTTATTTAAAGATCTTAATTCTTCTTTTCCTTTCAAACTTGTCTTCAGGCTTACTATTAGAAGGGCATTGTTGAAAGAAGGGGAGCAAAATACTGCCATGACATCAATGAAAAGAGGATATGTTAGGATATCATGCAAATCATAGGAAGAAAGTGTTGCGTGAGATGAGAGAAAGGTACCATTGAGGACATGTGGTACTATGCTAGTGCCCCTTAACTTTTCTCAAGACTTTTCTTGAGATTCCTCTTACTTGTCTGGCTGGGACAGTAAATCTTTCCATTTCAGCACTTGGAAACATTGTAAGCTGAGCTAGTGCAAAGAACAGGAGAGTTAGGCATCATTGTTTCATAGTACTTCCAAAGACAACTGTCCTGTGGAAGCAAAGAACAGTGTCCTGTAGTAGACTTTATAATGAGTATGTTTAGGCTTCTGGTACGTGTTTTTTCTTATTGTTTGGGTGCTCTTTTGTGGGCATTCTGGAACAAAAACTGTGGGCTGTGCTGTGCAATGCTTATGTTTTAAACTTGGCCATACAACAGTAAATGCAATGATAGGTAGAATGTGTTTAGAAATTACAGATTTTCCTCATAACTCTGGAAAGATTAATGTCACTAACAAATAAAGTATTAATACTCTGCTTTTATAGCTCTTTGCGTCTCAGGACACAGGCATTGGTAACATTGTTCCTATTAAAGTAAATCTCACAGCATGTTTAAATTAATCTTCCTCCAAAGAGCAAAGATTAAGATTTAGAGAGACTTGTCTAGTGTTCTTCCTTTAATAAACTGAGCCATTACTTTCTTGCGTTTTGCTCCATAACTCCATAGTATATGGAGTATAGTATATATTATCCTTTTATATTTGGATATGGTTTTCTCTTTTTGATAGTCACAAACGATTGCTGGGTTTAGCTTTTAAGTGTGAAAATGGTGTCTCAAAGGACTCTCTTTATTGCTGTAGTAACTGAAGAACTGTGCAATCTACTGGAAAAAAGTAATTTTGAAGAGTTGCTTGAGCTTAAATTTATACTATTGTGTGACATTAATATGTCTGTATTAAGAAAGGGAACATAAAAAATAAGAACAAAAGCCTAAGAAATTAATTTGGACAGTTGTGTGCATATCATGCTTGTGTACATGTTCAATTTTAAGGCATGTCTCACAGATTTGTATATTTTTTTACTGCTGTTTTCAAAACTTAGTCTTTAGTTTTGATCTTGCATGTTTTTTTCCTATGGGTTACTTGCATTGCTTTTTTGGATGTTGGTCAGCAGTTACCAAAAAGAAGTCTTATTCCATGACAGACATGTTGTGGAAAGGCCTCTGCTTATTACTTCCAAAAATAAGCATGTATCTCTTTACTTTCTATGATATACTAAAGAGCTCTGAAATACCTCTTGAATATTCCTTAACTATTTCTGTACATTAGCAAAAAAGAAAAAAAATGAAAACCTTTGCCTGAGCAATCTCTTCAGTTTAGCTAAGTAACATGGAAAGTCATTCTGTGTGAAGCCTCTTCAAATGTAGCCATCAAAGGACACAGTGTTGCTGATGTGAATTAAAGTGCATTTAGTTGCAAATTATTTTGGAACCAAAAGAGTTCGATGTGCTGCCCTTTCTAGGGAGACTGAAAAGTCACCAGGCAACAAAACAGACACATTGAAACACTAGGAGCAAAATGTATTCTTGAACTATACAGAGTTAAAAGCTTGTTTGTTGTATTTCTGTTCTTACCTAAACAGCTGTGGGAGTAAATGCCTGAATTTCTTATGCAAGTAAGCAATGTGAGATAACAAGTAACTGTTCCCTTGTTAACAGATGACAAGAGCTTTTACATGTCCATCTTTTTTCTTTCCCAAGACCACTTTTTGTAGAAGAGCAATAGCTGACGTTTTATTTATATTGATTTTTTTTTATATTGGTATTTTTGCTTGTGATACATTATTTTTATAGCTAACTCAGGGAGATTGTTATTAATTTTTCTTCCTACTTACAGGTAGTAAAGTTGCATACAAAACTTGGCAAACCAATTCCTTCGACTGAACCAAATGTGGTTACCCAAGCTACTTCCTCAACATCCACATCTGCATCCAAACCAACTGCCTCTGCTTCAAACATAGCAACTAGCAGCAGTACAGTGAACTCCTCTGTTGCATCCTCTGCAGTGAAAATTCTTACTCCCACGACAAACACACCACTTAACACTGCGTCCAACAACAAAACATCTTCAACCGCTGCTAATATAGCTGTAAAGAAAATATCTACACCGAAAATAAACTTTGTTGGCAAGTACAGAAGTCAGTCTTTTTTTTGAAACCTAACCTATTCCATAAATTTTTAAGAATTAGTGCAGCAGACACAAATATATTTAGGTAACTCCATGCATGAGTTACTCTGCTGTGTTTAAAGGAATTACTGATAGGTGAGAATGTCTGTAAAAGTTTTGCTTCAAAATTGATGGTGTTTTCTGCCCAGTTGTCTCCACCTGGACCCTCTTACATACTTTCCCACTTCCATAAGATGCTTCCCAGCTTTGGTTCCTTACGTAGTAGCTGAGATATTGCAGTTTGTAGTCCAAAGTTCAGCTTACAGCCTGGGTTGTTCATGGACGTGCAGTAGAGTGGCAGTTTGTGATGGGCAACTGAAACATCCTCTTTACAGTGGAAAACTAACCATGGAAACTGAACTGAACATAACAGAGATAGGCAGCAGCTGTTCCACAATAAGCTATCCTGCTGCTCAAGGGGAGATCTATACCGTTGCAGCACTAAGGGTATACTGCCTTTACGAGTACAAACATCATAAAATTTTGAAGTACTTTCTTTGCATAAATTTGCAAAATAACAAGAAAATATTATTAAAATACATTTTCTGAGTTGTTGCCCATTCAGTTTCTGTCTCTTGCAAAAGTGGGAAAACAAATAACAAAAATGGTAATTTTATAAAGCAGAAGTTTTTCTTATTAGAATAAACCACTTCAGTGTTTAAGTAACCTGAATGTTGTTAGACTTACTGTTAAAATATTGAATTGTATTGAAAGTACATTTAAGTTTCGGCTGATTTTAAAGTCTGATAGATTTAAGAGACCTATAATTCTTTGCCCAGATCGTAGATATTTGCAAATAAAATCTTCAGTTTACACATTATGTTTAATCACATTCTCATTTTATGAAGGGTAATAATTTAACTTGTTTTTTTATTTCTAGGTGGCAATAAGCTTCAGACAACAGGAAGTAAAATGGAAGAAATGAAATCAGCTGAAAGTGTTAAAACACCTCCTGCTGCTACAGTACAAACACAGGAAGTAAAACCTGACACAGCAGCTGAACCAGTGACTCCCACAACTCTTGCTGCCTTGCAAAGTGATGTCCAACCAGTGGGCCATGACTATGTGGAGGAGGTATTAATATGACAATGTGTATTATTTTTTAACTGTTTTAGTGAAACATAAAGTGGTTGAGGTTGGCAGGGACGTCTCTAGGTCATCTGGTTTAGTCACCCTGCTTAAGAAGGACCACCTACAGCCAGTTACCCAAGACCATGTCCCGATGGTTTTTGAGAATGTCAGAGGATGGAAACTCCATAATTTCTCAAAGCAGTTGTGTGAGAGCACAATTGGTCACAATAAAGCAGAGTGTTCTCATGGGCAGCTGTTTGTCAGTTGGTGCTAATTGTCTCTGGTCCTGGCACTGGGCACCATTGAAAAAAGTCTTGCTCTGTCCTCATTGCACCCTTCCTCCAGGTACTTACATGCACTGATATGATCCCCTTCAGCCTCCTCTTCCCTAAGTGAGACAGTTGAGGTCCCTCTGGATGTCAGTGCAACCCTTTAGCCTGTCAGCCATTCCTCTTAGTTTTGTGTCATCAGCAAACTAGCTGAGGGTACATTCTGCCTCATCATCCAGAGCATTACTGGAGATGTTACAGGACTGTATTGATCCTGGGGGTGCATTGCTGGCTCCTGGTCTCCAATTGAGCTTCATTCTGCTGATCACCACCCCTGGCCAGGCTGTTAAGGCAGCTTTCAGTCCACCTTACTGTATGCTTATCTAGTCTAGGCATTAGCAGCTTGTGTAGGAGGATGTTGTGGTGAGTCTGTGTCCCAGGTTTTACTGAAGTCCACGTGGACTGCTCTGCCTTCATCTGCCAGGCGTTCACCTTGGTGAAGTCATGCTGACTGCTCCTGATGATTTTCTTGCCCTCATTGTACCTGGAAATGGTTTCTAGGATTAGCTGCTCCATTGCCTTCTCAGAGATCAAGATGAGGTTGACTCTCTGTAATTCCCTGGGTTCTCCTTTAAGATAAGAGTTACAAGACATTGAACCAAAGGCTTGTGCATATGTGTACATTTTTTTGTTGTGCATGTTTCTTTTTTGCTTTGTAGTTGGTATGAGATAGGTGGTTCAAGTCTGATGTAAATTTTGCATGATACACAGGTTTGTGATTTATTAGCTCACTATGTTCAGGTTTGAATTTATAGATGTGCACTCTTTGGAATGGGAGGATGTTGTTACTTGCTCATTACCAAGCACAATGGTATGCCTGTAAGAATTGAAGGTTCTACTTTTCTAATTTGCCTTTTTTCAGTTACTGTGTGAACTTTTTAATGTGTTTTGGGACAGGTAGACATTATCCAGTGTCACTGTATAATTAGATTAATGGATAATAAAATTTTATATCAGCTTTATAAATTTTTTTAAAAAGACCAAATGTGTTATAACTTTATCTTTCAGGTAAGGAATGATGAGGGAAAGGTGATCCGCTTTCACTGTAAACTCTGTGAATGCAGTTTTAATGATCCTAATGCCAAGGAGATGCATTTGAAAGGGCGGCGGCACAGACTTCAGTACAAGGTAAAAATGCTAATTCTTCTCGGAAAATCAATCAGATATCAGCTAGTCTGGTCACCTGTTCTTAGGTTTAAAGACTAGACAAAAGTAGGCACTCTGAGTAAACAGCATTTAAAAAAAGAGAAATATATTTCATAGGCAGTATAGTCTTTAAAGAATAATGCAAACTGTGAAATTGTATTTTGGTTGAGGTTTTTTAAAATGTTTTGAATGTTGCTTGTAGTGCAACTGATGCAAATAACAATAGGTTCTTTATGTTGCTTACCATGAAGTTCAAAGAGTATAAAATAGTATTGCTCAGTTGTTTTGGTAGGATAAAAAACACACACTCTTCGTATTGCAGACTTTTTAATGGTAAGTGCATTTGATGAGTAGTGTATATTAAATATATCAGAACATCTCCATAACCTTGAGATTAGGACAGGAAAGCAACATTAATTAATTATTTTCTGATCTAGAAAAAAGTAAACCCAGACTTACAAGTAGAAGTAAAGCCCAGTATTCGAGCAAGAAAAATTCAAGAAGAGAAGATGAGGAAACAGATGCAGAAAGAAGAATACTGGAGAAGACGAGAAGAGGAGGAACGCTGGAGGATGGAAATGAGGTAATGCATTATGTTTCATGAATGAATGTGATAAAGCTGCTGTCAGATTGTCTGAAGCTCTGTACTGTCTTGTTTTAAATTGTCATTCTCTCGCTGGTATTTTTGTTTGCTACTGTTCAATCCTTCTTAGGAATGCAGAGTTAGTAGAATTACTTTGCAATAAATGCAGACCTACTTTTGCAACAATAATTCATGTTAGTTACCGTCTGTTCACTGGTATTTGCTTATGATTACAAGAAGTTGTTGAGAACAGAGAAGTATCTCTAGAGCAGTGTCAAGTATTAACTGCTGTATGAAGAGGACACTTTGTTGCACTTCAGGCGATATGAAGAGGACATGTACTGGAGGAGAATGGAGGAAGAGCAACATCATTGGGATGACCGTCGCAGAATACCAGATGGAGGATATCCTCATGGCCCTCCAGGACCTCTAGGTCTTCTGGGAGTTAGACCTGGAATGCCTCCTCAACCCCAAGGACCAGCTGTGAGTTTCTTAGCTTGAGAAAAAAAATTAAACCATTCTTACCAGGAGGCACAGTTAAGAATTATAAATTACTCAGTGCTATTTCACTTGTCTCCAGTGCTTCTTAATAAAGGATTTGGAAAAGGGAAGAAGAAATTATATGCTAATGAAATGGTGTAGGTGGACTAGTCTTCCAAAATAAGCCCAGTGGAATGACAAGAGGATGCTTTAAATATTGCTTCTTATGGAATACAAGTCATAGTAGATTTTTCTGATTTTTATTTTATTGCATTATACAGTATTATGTACCTAATTGTGGACAAATGTGTGGATAAAAAGTGGCTGGGTCACCAGTCTTGGAGAATAATGCTTAGTGGTACGTCATACTTTAGCAGTGTGAAGTGTAGTACCACATGGGTTGGTGCTGGCATTAAACTGATGAGCACCTTACCAGGGATCTGAAAGGTGATGAAGTGAGTGCACACTGCTGAGATTGGCAACTGGCATGAACCTGAATTGTCTTGGGGTGGGGAGAATAGCTAATACCTTTGAGGGCGAGGCCACCATCCAGAGGCACCTAGGCAGGCTGTAGGAGTGGAATATCATGGAATTCTGCAAGTACAAATGCCTAATGCTGCACTGAGGAAGGAAGAACCACTTGCATTGATAGAGGCTGGGTAGCAGCTCTGCTGAAAGGGATCTGGGGGTCCTGGAAACAGCAGTCTGGACTTGAGTCAGCAGTGTGCCCTGGCAGCAGGGCCAGCAGCAACCTGGGCTTTAGTAACAGGAGCACAGTAGATGAAGGGAGGTGATGAGCTTTCATTAGACCCTAACTGCAATACTACATTTAATTTTGGTCTTTCCAGTAGAAGATACAAAAACCATAGTAG
>VZTT01042798.1:26692-49808 GCA_013400855.1 Buphagus erythrorhynchus | reverse complement strand
AATGTATTAGCACTTCAAAAACAATTCACATTTTTTTTTTTTTTAATAGTCAGCTAAGAAACTGAGGGTACATGGATTTATTTTTTGGATCTCAAATCTAATAAATCATTATTTAGACAAACGCTATAAAAGATGTTCAACAGGGTTGTGCCAACAAACCAGAATGTAGGATCCAAATACCACTCAGATCAGTTTAATAGACTTTAGAACTATTTTGGACTAAAACAAATTTTATAACTTCCTATTTCACTTAGTAGAAGATACCATGCACTCTCTGATGTGCATATCAATATTAAATGAGAGCAAAAAATTAATTCTAAGTAGACCTAAAACAAGTATAAACATAAGAATCATAATTAATAACAAGGTACAGATAACTTTCAGGTTTGTTGTGAATTGATGACACCTATTCCCCACAATACAGCATGCTTAAAAAACACATTTCAGCTCTCTGCATCTCTGCCTACAAACTCACTTGTTCCAGTCCACCAAATCAGAAAGCCATAAATGACCTAGCCTTATACAAATAATAATCCCCAAGGAACTAAATTCATTATGTTACTATCCTTCTCTGACATCTCTTTGTCACAGTGTAGCATGTGCAGCTTCCAAGTGTTGTGTGCCCTACTTACCCTGTAAGCAAGTTGCCTGTCACACACACATTGACAAACACTGGCTCCGTGCCTTTACCTGTCCTCCTTTCTACAGAACTTTAGGACAGTTTGGGTGGGAAGACACCATAAAGATCATCGAGTTCCAAATCCCTTGCCATGAGCAGGTACATCAGGTACATTACCTGATTTTCAGCTTTATAAAAAGGCACATTTTTTGTTATGGGGACCTCTGAACTTCCTTATAGATGCTGGGCTAAGGCCTTATGCAAGATCCCCAGGGATTAGATTAATAATGATGCATAAGATTTTGCATGAACTGTGTCACTGGGGATTAGAAATGTTAGAAGGAGAACCAAAACTAAATACATTTCTTGTTTGTTTTTTTTTTTTTTCCCTTTCATTTGGCTAGGCACATCTTTAGGCTTGCACAGCCTGGACTCCAACTTCTCATGCTCAAATGCTGGGAATAGAAACACAACTAGGAACAACAAACTTTTACTGCAATCTTTGAGAATCCCTTCTTCAAGACAGATGTCGTTCAAAATTTGTAAAATGGGATCTGCAAGTGTTGACAAGTCAACAGCTTTTCAGAGATTTTCCATGTCAACATCAAAGTGACTGTTTAACAATATTCTTCCCCATTTCAGCCCCATGGAAGAAATCAACCTTCACATCCAGCAGTTCATAATGCAAAAGTGAGTGGGTAAAACTGAATCAATCCTACACTTCACAAAAACAATTTTCTCAAACTCACCACAATTAGTGTACTGACAGGGAAGCGTAAGAGGTGCATTTTTACTTTCAGAAAGCTTTTAAATTACACCATATATGTATATGACAGACATCAAGAATCTTGTGACTGGGAAAAGACAGTTATGTGTAAATTAGAGAGATTTGTACCACCCAGCTTACTTTAGTATAAGCTCATTCATTGGCCAGGCTTTGTCAAGAGACAGTCTGGCTATTTGATCTACAGAAGTAAAGAATAAACAAGACATCTAGAATAAAAACTTCCTGAACAGTATGTCTTACCTGATAATGTCTCAATCCCTACATTCTTTTCAGGAGTTATATTATTTCATATTTCTTTAATACATTGAACTGTTTTCTTTAGTGTGCATTCTTCTCTTATTCACAATTATAAAATCAAGAACATCGGATTCTTAGCAGATATGTCTCTTTGAAAATCTCCAAGCCCAACAATTTCCTACAAAACTGGAGGAAAGTCAAGTACAATAGAGGACAGATTCTCCTGCACATCCCAGAGTAGAACAGGTGCAGAACAGGGACAAAATAGTGACAGCTGCTTGTAACACTCTCATCTCTGCAAACAGATTCTAAGTGCTTCTAGTCAGATTCAAGACACCACATGGGTCAGACAGTTTGTGCAAAGCCTCTTATAAACAGAAGTGAATTTGGCATGGCAGGTCTGCTGTGAGAGAAATGTGTGGCAAGAGCTGAAGCAGTAATTGCACATACATAGCATTTACTGTCAGCATTTGCTCCCAGTTAGATGCTTCCAACTTTCTCCAGGAAAGAGACATTTTAAATTGCTTCTCAATATAATTTTGACATAACCTGTAACTACCTGTACACATATCAGATTTCAGAAAATCCTAAGTCTGACCCCTAAGATAATGTTATTAGCTCACCTGAACTGCATGAAATACTGCAGTGTTCTGCATTACAAGCCACAAGTGTGAGGATTTGCCTTATCTGAAGCACAAAAGCAGAATCCCAGGAACTAATCTGATCCTTCTATCAACAACACATTTAAAAGAAGATTATCTCTTCTGCAAAGACTGGGTGTCCTTCAGTAAGTCAGTTCTCTGCTGGCTGCTATTGATAGCTGAACAAGCTATTCCCAGAGGTACCACTGCATTTCCCAACCAGCCATGAAGAAAAGAAGCACAACCATTTCCCAAGTCATGTGCACAGCTGAGGGAAAAGCCAAAGAGGAACTCAAGTGCTCATTTCCCTGTCTGATCAGAAATACTTGGTGATCTGTGAAATGTAGCAAACTCCCCCCCTTACCATCTTCAACTGAATTTCATCATGCACTTGCAAGATAGTAGATGGGACTTGAATAGTCAGCATTTCACAACTGTGGAGGAGGGGAAAAAAAGCCTCAACTACATGGAACTCAGATGTATATACACATACAAAAGCCTGTTTTCCTGAGATTTCAATCCAATCCACCAAATGAGAAGGTCCAATAAGCACCTGCAATTTCTTATACCTATCTGATCAATGTCTCCAAACCCCTGCCACGCGTCACAAATTTTGTCATCAAATTGATTAAAATAAAGCAGTGGCTGATTTGGTCTACTGTTTTTTGGAGGCCTATCAAAATTATTTCTTGATGGCAAAACAGGTATAAATTATAGATGGTAAATACTTAAGAGTGCTGATTACTGGTTCATTGGTGTCTGAAAACATGGACAAAAGGCTTCTCTTGCAAACCTTTAGAGTGCAACTATTGTTTATTAACTATTATTGCACTCTTTTTTAAGTGGGAAAAAGATCAAGCAGTTAATTCAGCTGACTATACTTAAATCTACTAAACCAAGAACAAGTACTGCAGCTGGTCCTCTACTGCCATACAGAAATGGTTTGGGACAAATTAATTCACTTCTGACAAATATATCCCTCCTAGTTTCATCCACAGAAATACCTGGCCATCTTCCATCTACTTTCTTGGATACTATCAAACCCTGTTTCACCTGAACTACTGAATTCCTTTTTAGTTATTGCTCCTCTCAGATCCTTCTATGCTCATTCTATATAATAATAAGGCTTAGTATTACAGAAAGGGGAAAAAAGTAACCCTATACAGTCTTTCCAAGTGACTCTCCATGCCCACATTCTCACAAGGTCTCATTTTACTAGACAAATGTATACTTGTGAAGAAAACAACAGAATTAACCTTAGAGGATGGTATAGACCTATATTCCCTCCCCACATTCAACAAAGAGACACTTGTAACAAACATGCTTTCTGAAGAAAAAGTATTGTATCATTTTCCAATTGCAGGGCACTCATCACTTGAAACACTATTTTTTGTCAGTCCCAAATCCAGCATTTGTCCCAGCAGTAGGGGAAAGGGACAGACACTGTAGAGCTACACTTTCCCATTCATGTGCAAATTGTACCACAGTTACCTAATTTTTCTGAAATATAAAGAACATATTTTCTAAGCTCACTGCTAAGTTTCTGACAGTAATAAATGAAGGCTATTATTTGGACAAACTTGTCATAATTATTTCTAGATGCTAATGCATTCCACTAAATATTCCTAGAATACTGCCAGTGTAAACTCTAATGAAACACCCAGAGCAGGCATCGTTACCACTCATGTTTCACAGTGATGCCATGTGAATATGCAGGAAGGCAGACACTGCCCTCCCACAAACCTTTCCCTCCCATCCTTTACAGGATTCTTCTGTTTTTACATCAGCTGATAAAACAACTTTTAATCATCTGCGTTGGCATACACAGGCACACAGTACATTTTGAGCCTGGATTTTTGGCAACACATCCTAAAATTTAGCAACAGCCAGGGCTTTGATTCATAAACCATAAGATCACAAATAACCACATAGATACTTCCAGCTCTTAATCCAGTATCTATCTAATCTGCCCATTAAACAGTTCACAGAATATGTCTTGCCCACTTCCCTCAGCAAAACAGACAATGGCAAACTACCAAGACTGGTTAAATATTTCTGCTGTGTGCCCTAATATTTTCTGCCCTTAGTTTTGGGACTGGCAGTAGCTCAAAAACTCAGAATTTTATAGTTTATGGAGAAATACACAGAAAACTTAAATGAAGAGTAATAAGTATATAGGGATGTGGCTTTTTTCTTCTAAATTCTGAATGAAGTAATTCTGCAAAACACATTTTGCATAGAGCAAAGACACACTTTTTATGCATAAATTGTGTTACAAATTATGTTCACTTTTCATCATGTATTTTACTAGTAGGAAGAATCTTGCAATGTAACAGAACACAAACTTTTTCCTAAGAAAAACTAACATATGCACTATTTTTGAGTCATGTAAAGAATACCAGAGCAGAGAAATGGTTCAAAGAGAAGACTTTCTCTGGCAGAGAACTGAGCAGACAGTAAGTTAAATCTACTGATGATCTTAAAAATTCTCTAATTATGGGTATATGTCTGAGCTTTGCCCACAGTGTTTACATGACCTCCAGTGAACATCCTGAACTACAGCCAATATTCACTAGAATCAACTGCTGTGTAAACAACTGAGAAAAAATATACAGGAAAAGCTTTGTCAAGTTTGTAGCCCGCAACTGCATACAGTGGGAATTGAGGGAGCCTTTGCAATACAAATAGTGCCCCAAATCAGTTCTCCACACAAGAAAGTTTCCAGTGATAAGGGACACATGTAAGGCACGTTCTTTTAAAAACCTGACTCCCATTAAGCAGCTCATTGTTCATAAAGGGAATGGTGCCTACACAGGAAAAAGTCCACTTTCAACAAATCTGAAATCCAACAGATGTTTCCTTCTATCTAAGCAAAACAAGTTTGTGACCCATTTCTGCCCAATCAGAAAGCTCCAAAATTATTTATGGAAAGAAAGCCCTCCATACCTGACAGAATGATCTTGGAAAACAAATTCAATAAAACTTGTATTTCAAATTTGCAACTATTACTAAAGTGAATTAACTTTAAAAAAATCAGTGTTCTTTAAAGATAATGTCTTAAGATCTGGATTTGAAGAATTACCACATGATAATTTTGGTTTGTGAAAGAGAAAGTAGAGCAGACTGTTAACTCACAAGTGCTCTGCATTGCAATTGCTCTCCTCAAATCAATTTAACCTTCCTTCTTCAGACCTCCTGCAATACCCCTCCAAAGCTCCTGGCTGCTTTTGGCTTCTTCAACTCTCATAAGACTTCTATTCCTCTGCAAACAGCAAATAAATAACAGAAGTGGCTGGGAAGAGTATAAGAGGTGGATCTTTTAATTTTATTTTACAGTATACACTAATCATACAGCAAGCCTAAGCACTTTGTAGAAGTGTAGAAGACAAAGAATTTCAGGCTTTGCTAAAGCTGTGCAGTTGAGGCTGTGCTGTTACACACCTTACTTTGACTTACCATCAGGAGAAAGTTTCAGGACTTTCAGGATGTACCTGGTGGCATTACACCATTACAGAGCAAAGCTGGATCTGATGACACTCTGTTGCACAACTGAATGCTGCAAAGGCAGCATCTTCCAAGGAGTTGGTGCACTTTCTGTGCTCAACAATACTGAACTGAGATGATCACTGATCAATGATTGCTGAGGATTTTATCAGTTTTTTTATACCTTTTATAAAATGTAGCTGCAGAGGTCAAATAAATTGTATCAACAGCTAGATATAAACATCAAAGCCAAAGTTAAAATAGCCTTAAACATGAGTATGACAGATGTATTCCAGTGCATGCAACCTTCTGTGCCACCTTTACCTCCACGAGTCTCTTCTTCACTAGATATCACTCCAGTTATTTCTCGTCCAACTATGTTGTGAGCATTATACAAAGTTCCCACCTCTGTAATGTTTTATGTGCAGCACCTTCAGCATGCATATAAATGCTGAAGCCTCTGCATGCCCTGAGATGAACACAAGAAGGCAGAACTGAAATCTGTCAGCCATGCAATGCACCATTATTACAACCAACACGAATATCAGCAATGCAAAGGAGACCCACTGAGATACAATTCAAATCTGCCTATCAAACAAGTACAGCAGAAAGTAGAAGTGGTTTTCTCTCTCTCCCAGTAATCCTATTTGTCCTTTAAATAGATATTAAGCATAATCTTGAACTGTCAGCATTTCTGTAAAGAAATACCAGCTCAGACTTAATTGGATTTGTCAGACAATCACAGTCCAACAGCTCTCTGAGATCTAACAGCTGAACAGCTGTGGGACAACTTTCCACAGTGTAATATAAGAATATGAGTTAATTTCAAGAGGGAATATTTCCTCTGAAATTAAGTGATAAAAAGACATAATTCATTGCACAGAAGCCTGTGCCTTAGCAACATCATGATGTGGTGTGGCATAGCTAACGTTGTGTGACCTGCTCCTTATAGAAAATTATCTGCAATTAACTGTTCAAACACTATCACTTCAGGCTGCTCTGAACGTAGGAAAATGGGGGTAAAAAAAATCACAGAGAATTCAGAATTGAACATGTAACAGTAGCATTTGAAAAGAAAACAAGAATATCACATATAAACAAAAAAAGACAGCAGAATATGTATCTTAGCTGAAGAGCAGAAATACTTCCTATTCCTCTGGACTTTTTGTGTCACCTACATATATAAACATACATAAAAAAACTTGCTCTCTGTGTCATCAGCTTCCTGTTCTGTTCAGGCTTCTATGGGCTGGAATAGTGCATTTTAAAGACAATCTACGTAATAATGGCCTAAAGGCTACACTACCATCCTTTGAAATGATGGAGAGGTTGCATGTTTAGGAAGTATAATAAGCCAAATCTTAAAACATTTCCAATGCCTACAAATTGTGGTTTCTTTAATGAAGATGTGGATTATTTCATATGTATCTGGACCCAGAAGAAAATTTATTATACAGATTTAATGTTGAAAATTGAAGTGATGTTAATTTCCCTAATTTAAAAATAACAGTCACAGAGGTTTTAACGTTTGTATTTAGAAGAATATCAACTTAAGTACTCAACAACGTTACTCTGTGTATTTGCAGAGTTGGTAACCAGCATGTATGTGACTGAGGAATAGAAGTAAACTTTGCACTGAATTCTAATCCATGCTTAGACCTGGGGCAAAAGCAGATTATTGTATTGAGTCTATAGCCAGGAGCTATACACTCGCCTACCTGTTGGCTTATCCACACCAAGGAATCCAGCCTGTCCCAGGATTTTAAACACTTTATGTGCTGGGAACTGTCCTTCTTCTTCCCACTTGTCCACAAAGGGATTAATCTCCTTGTCAATGATCTAGATTTGGAAAGCAAATTGTACAAGTTACAAATACAGGCATCCTACATAAAAACTTTTGACTACTTTCACATAAAAACTGTAATTCAAAAAGAAAAAGAAAAAACAATATAAAAATTATAAATAATAAAGGGAAAATTTGAAAGCCCACTAATTTTTTTACTTCCTGTTGGATATCCTTATTCTCTACTCGCTCACAACTATTATAACAAATGTAATTAGACAAATGTAAATAATTCTTTTAGCAATTACTACTAGAACAGGTCACCATGGCTAATTTAAGACTCTCCAAGATCTATGAAAATGGCTGTTTCCCTCGTTATTTGTTACCTTTTTGGGTACAGTTTCTAGAAAGCGACAGGAAGGGAAATCTGAATCATCTTCAAAAGAACATTGGCAAAAAAGGTTCATCTGTTCTTGATGACCACATACAGAACCAAGAAAGTCAAGTAGAAGAGATTAATTTCCTCTCCCTTTGCCTGAAACATCCTGAAGGAAGTCAGAACTGTTTGGGACATTTACATCTAGTCTGGGACATTTGGGACATTTACGTTTCGACTTCCCCACAAGTCTGACAGAACATGTACTGGAAAAGTGTGATCTTCCAGAATTTGTAATATTCCCAAATCTAGTCCCTGAGCAACTCTTGGCTGTGCTACTGCTGGTGCTGCACACCTTCCAAAAGTCAGTGTCCTAAGCTGCCTGGCTACAGTCCTCACACTGTTCAGGCTGCAGCATTTCCTTTCAGCCTTTGCAAGCAAAACACATCTGGACCACAGCCACCACATTCAGCAACACCTGCAGGTTTCAGGGCACAAGAGCTGGATGTTTTGCTCCACCAAGTCCCAGATGTCCACGGCCATGGGAAGGGAGCAAAGTGGGCAGCCTGCAGGTGTCTTCCTGCTGCCTCCCAGCTCACCAAGAGGCAGCTGGATGGTGCCCACCTCTGCCCACCTCTGCAGCCCAAATCAGGCCTTGGCACAGGCTGCTGCTGCCGTGCAGCCAAGGGCACCACACACCTCAGTCAGCCTCACAAGGGGGTCCAAACGGCAAACATCCTCCCTCCAAACTAAACCCTACCAAAACAAACACCAGTTCCCAATAGAAAGGTAATGCCTTTAACCTGTGACCATGATTTCACTAATACGCTGTTTCATGAAGAGAGAATTTGTTATTTCAAGAACTTACTCCTCTTAGTCTTCTTTCCCCACTAAATAAACAAGTGCTGTGGTGCTAACTATTTCTTGAGCTGGAAATAGAATCCTCTCCCTCCTAGACTGCTGTGTTCTTAAGACCCTGTGGAACCTTCTTCCAAACTATCTATTTATTGCACATTCTTTGGAGAATTTCAGCCCATATATGGCTGCTTTCTGCCTTCCAGTTGGCCACAGAAATAAGCATAGTTGAATGCTGAAAAATCAGTTTTTCACTTCTCTCCCCAAATTCTGAGAAATTCGTACACTGAATGTTCAGTTCATTCAGTAATTATTATCTCTCTCCCTCTGTTATATTGATTAACACAGGCCTAATGATCAATAGTAAAAAAAATACATGGCAGAACCCTATCTAGGAGAGCTCACGTTTCTCTTCTGTATTGCCATATCCCATATGCTCACATCCTAAGATGCCGACTCTCAGTGTTGAAGGTGGTGAAACACCTTTTTGGCTGTAAAAACATCTGGTAATGCTCACTGGATAACGCCAAGGGGAATACCTGACAGAGCATACAAAAAGTTATTCCAGTGTTTTGATGGATCTTGGCAAAAAATATGTGGTGAATATACTAATATAGAATTTTGTTTGTTGTAGTTGGTACTGGGCCAAATGTTTTGTAGCCTACATACAAAGCTACCTTTGAAGTTAAGCAGATTCTGAATGACTAAGCCATGATTTCTGCAGGTTTGCTCCCGTGCCTTTGAGTAAAACTCAAATTTCTTAACAGAATTGATTTATTACCAGGTAAGGTTTGCCATGTTGAGCAAAACAAGATCTTCCTTGTGTGACACTACAATAAAACCCCCAAAGATAACCTCACTGCACAAACCATAAATTGTTTACGGCTTTAAAAAAAATAATAATAAAAAAAATCACAGTCCAGATACTGATAGTCACAGTTTCTTCTTGGATATTGGACCATTCACTGTGTTTTTGCAAAGATCTAAATAAGTCCTGTCGAAAACTTTTATGCTTCAGTCACAAATTGCTTGCAAAAAAATCACATGTTATTTTATAATCATAAGGGGATTGGAGGAACACCTTCCCTTGTACTACCACGTAAAGACATAATCCAAATTGCTGGAGAACTGCAGTACTGCTCAACTGGCTGGTGCTTCAGCACTGATTACTGGGTATTGTCATCCCTTCCTAGAAAAGCTAACTGAAACAAGGAGAGGTATTTTCAATGGGTCAAGCTAGCAGTAACTGAACGATCACAACATTTAACATTTTCTTAAAATCTTGCAGAAGACAGGTCAAATAATGCTTTATAATTAACCATCTGATTTGTCCCTTCCCTTGGCTTTAGTAATTTCCTCACATTTGTGCCCCCAGAAAAATATTTTACACTTGAACTGCAGACACATATTATGTAGGCACCTTAACTTAAACCTAAGGTATCCATGCAGCGTTTGGCAATTATACAGAAGCGAGCTTTCAGCAGTATGCAAGCAGCTGGTCTGCTTATTTATATATACTTTATCATGAGAAACATGGAAATCATGGGTGCCAGCATTTAGACTTCCATCACTAGGATACCAACAATAACAAGATCTAAAACTTGTAGCAGTAAAAATATTTAGCACTGCATACTACAGATGCCATCTGACAGATATTCCCAGCCACAAAAGAAATCTTTCCACCTGATCTAGCTTGCCAAATCTCAGTGGCATTTGGGATGTAAAGTTGATTAAGGATAACTTCCCCACCTGCTGAAGTACCAGTAAACCACAACAAAAATTGTTATTATTGTCATTTTCCTGACAGCAAGAGCACAGTAAGTCTCATCTATAAAAACTTAGTGTTTTTCTCAGGCTGCTTCATCCGAACACTGAAGATGCAAACCTAAAGGACTAGGCTCTGGAGGCAGCCTTGGTTTAGCCTGCATCCCAGCACGAGCTCAGGCTACTCTCTGGGGTGCCTCCAAAAAATGGCCTCAGGGCTGTTATCAGCTGTGAATTATTAAAAACACTCTGGATACTTGCCCAGTCGGAAATGGATCAAGCCAACAAATTCACTTCATGTTGAGTGATCGTAAGAAAAATAAGTGTTTTCATTAGCAACTGTCTTGACAAAGTTTTGTGAAAACAGCACCTGTAGCTTCCTGCCCAGGACTGGGGAAATGCCATGGCAGGGTTGGAGAGGGGACAGAGACATAAATTCAGATTTTTTTAGAAATAGGTAGTTTTAATTTATCTTCAGAAAAGAGCAATGAAAATATCCCCTCAAGTCACTGCCATAGTTTTGACTATTTTCCACTGAAACTTAGTACATTATGTAAATGAGAAAAGTAACAAAAATATATGACGCAGATGCTCAGTATTTTGTACTGACATTATACTTCATAATTATATTATATTATGATTTTATACTGATATTATACTGATATTAACAACTCAAAACCATTAGCAATTGCCATTTAATTCTGCATTCTAAAGTAAATGCATCCTACAACAGTAGAAACTGTACTTGAATTAATTTGGGTACTAAGAGTATGTACAGATGTCTTTTACAGCAATTAAAGATTAGTTTTCATTATTCACCAGTATGTTTACCTTCTATCGTGCAACTGAAAAAGTAAAGACCATCCCAGTTCCACACACAATACCTCTTCTAAGTACCCCTTGTAAGACTGTACAGCACACAGTTTCAGCACATTATTAGTAGAATGATGACTTTTGAAACAATAAACTGAATTCTTAAAAAATTACACAGATTTTTACTAAAGCTTCCTGTGAGTTATACCTCAGCTGAGATTAGATTAATTTACTAGAGAAGGAGAAAAAAATATCTAAGAAAATGTGTTTTGTATTAAGAAGATTAAATGGAGTCTGTGGGGCCAGGATTAGATCAGATGTAAGGAAGAAATTCTTTACTCAGAGGGTGGTAAAACACTGGAACAGATTGTCCAGAGAAGTTGTGGATGCCTTGTCCCTGGAAGTGCTCAAGGTCAGGTTGAAAGGGGCCTTGAGCAACCTGATCTGGTGGCCAGTGTCACTGCCCATGGCAGGGGGGCTGGAAATAGATGATCTTTAAAGTCCTATCCAACCCAAACCATTCCATGATTCTATGATTTTATGACAAAACTGTTCCATACTATGTTATGACCAGCATTTTTTCCCCTTTCAATCAAGTTACATCAACTGAACTTAGCTCTATTAATATAACCAAATACGTCACAGTTAATAGGATCTTTATTGTAAAAACCAAATAAACAAACAACAAACCACTAATGACAGTTCTTGTGTCATACCTAGACATTAGGACAACAATAACTTGAACAGGAGGTGATAGACCAGAGATTCCTTTGCTTTCCATATCAGCAATAAATAAAGCAAATAATTAACAGCCTTCAAAACAACATTTGTCCTTTAGTTGTAATCAAAACCACAAGCAGCAATAACTGCACAGTGAGACAACTCAGACAACTCAGCACTGTAGCAACACTGTGTTGAAGTCAAGGTAGTACTTCAGAAAGATGCAAGGCAAAGCTGAGCTGGGCAAACCAATGGGCTGCATGTGGGTGCTACCAAATGTGGACACCAAAATCCATCCCAGGGGTGCAAGGCAGCCAGGACCCCACTGGTGAGCTCCTGACTGGCCACACATGCAGTCTTCTCAGATGCTCCCCAACAGGGCCTGAGAAAGGTTTTCCATGATGATATGGGGTTGAACTGAAAAAGTTCAATTTAAAAGTAGACATCCATTTCAATACCCTGTGAAAAACACGCAGAAGAATAAAGTCCTAAGTCCAAAGACCAGCTGCCCACATGTTGATCCCCACCTGGGTTCCCCCAAGGCATGTATCCCAAGTACACCTGAATGAGTTTCCCAGAATATATTACTCATTTCTTCTCACTCCTGAGCTTAGAGGTCACAGCCCTCCTTGACTCTCTCGAGACTCTTCCAAAGCCCTAAATAAAGTTTGACGGACAATACTTTCACAGTAATATTCTTTCAAAAAATGTTAGAGAAAGGGCACAGGGAAGGAGACTGAGGTGTGGAAACACATTCAGGACAGAACTAGGGAGAATATAAGTGCATGAGAGAAGCAGGTCAGCTCTTTGTAGCTGCTACCTACAAGAGAGGCTGTGGAGAGACTGAGCTTCTGCCATGGCAGCTCACTGATGAGAATGTCTATGGCATGTGGTAGGTAAATCCATGTCCAGCTGTCCCTCCTGCATTTATGAAGTCCCTCCAGCACTGGCAGGATGGATGGCAGTGCCGTGCTTCCAGTCCCCACGACACATGCTAGGAGAACCTAGCAGAAGCCAGCAGCTGCCCACGTGCCTGGATCACCCAGCAAGGTGGTGGCGAGCCTGACCTGACAGGCTCAGTGCCCCAGCAGAAGAGGCAATCATTCAGTCTGTTATAACATCAAGTGCAGAAGCAGAGACAGTATGTGACTTTAAAGATCACAACAGGCTAAAAATAACCCCATTAAACAAATATGATTTAACCACACAGCAGCTAGAAAATGCTCCCTGCAGTGCTAACCTTGCCTGCTCACACAAAGTTATTTAGTGGACTTTCTTCTGGCAAGCAAAATCCATTATTACAAGCCTGCCTGTGATCTGCTGTAATCTAGAGAGCACAACTGCAGCCTACTGCTTCCTCTTTCAGGATGCACCACCAGCACAGGGCAAAGGTCTTCAGGAAGTTTTGCAGGACTGTCTTCTGGGGATTGTTTTCTTTGTGGGTGCACTTTTTTGGGGGTTGTTTGGGTTTTGTTGTTGTTGTTGTTTTTGTGTTTCTTTTAATACTAATTGAAACAAGGGGGATAGCCCTCACTCCTCCTATTAGTTAGGAGCTCAACTAGATAATCTATCTAAAATATAACTCACTGCTATGCAAGGGGTCCTATCCAGATAGCAAATGTCCCAGAAACTGCCAAAACACTTCTCTGTTTCACGGACAAGTCTCCTCTTGCCCGCAATATAGAAGATTTGGCATTTGGATACAATATGCACCTTTTACTCGATATTCCCAGTTGGGTACCCACCAAATATATCATGTGACACACCTGGGCAAATGAACAGCTAAAAGAGCTGCATGTGGGCTTTGAGGCTGGGCCTCAGTGATGATATGGAATCTTTTGTACTCTGAGCTGTCATCAGACTGTTTCTGGAAACAAGCCAAGAAAACATTTTCCACGATGATATGGGGTTGAACTGAAAAAGTTCAGTTTGAAAGTAGACATCCATTTCATGACCCTGGGAAAAATGTGGCAGAAAAAAGTCCTAGAAGCAGAATATTCTGATAATTAAAATAAAGAACAAAAATGAAGTAATTTTGACTTAAGCTTTTTAAACATTTGATCTCCCCAACTTTTCGTATATTCCATGTGCAGAAGGCAATGGCTCTACTTGGTGCTTGCAGGACAAGATATAGACCACACAGAAAAAAAAAAAACTACTGGATGAAGAGGACACTTCAAGCCAGCTGGAATATATCACTGAGAAGAAAAAAGCAACTGGGTTTCTCTAATGCTGTTGCACTGTGGCCAGAACTGACCTTCCAGAGAAGCTTCCAATGGATTTTAAACCAATATTGAGTAGGCTTATATAAGGAAAAAACCCAGAAAATATTCATAATAGCTGGAAAATATAAGGCTTAAATGGGAAATACATGTATTTAAAACTGATTAATTAGAGCATCACAATTCCATTTTGTACCTTCAATCAAGCTGTGCCACAGGCAACAAAGTAATCTGCAATCTGCTACTGCACTGGGTACCAAAGACTGCAGTGATCACCAAATGCAGGAACAGTTATTAAATGAAATTTTCCCTTTCTCAGAGGAAAAAAATAGTGGAGGGAAAAACCCTATAATGTAAGAGTTGGCAACTACTCATTGTGTAATAAAACATACCTGCCCTCATCTATTTTTACAAAATCTGATTTTCCATGGAAAAAAAAAGCATGCACTTTATAAGTATTCCGCAATTGTGCCTGGTCTATTCATTTGTCAGTATCTAGATATGCTTCTGTTTAAGTAATTGTGTTTCTTCCTTTTCACTGCAATGCAGTTCCTTGCAACAAACCTCATAGAAAAAGCAAGGCAGATTATTGGTTCAGAAATTTGAATACTGATTATTTTTTTGTCCCATACATCTGGCTACAGTTTTTATTTCAGGAAACCAAAAAATCCAAACCCTGAATCAACTACAAAGTTTTTGCCAGTACTTACTGAAATCTTAAAATGCTACAAGTTCACCAGGGAGCGCAGAAACTTGTTCTGCCCCATTGCTGAAGCAGAGAGGGCACACATCATCACCATACTAAGAAAATGAAAGGTTTAGCCCACCACCCTGAAGCTGAGCCCTGCTCAACCATTTCCTGAGGAATGAGAGACTAGACGGCAGCTCCAGCTGGGAAGGAACACACATGATCCCAGCCAACCCCTTCTACCCCTTCTCCCTCCTTATGTCATTTTTCCAAAGACAGTTGGAAAGATGAATCCCTTCTGTGCAGACCTGAGTGTCTTGGCAGTCCTTGCACTTGCACAACCACAATCCCTTCAACTGTTCTATCCAAGAGTATGGCAGAAAAGGGAGGATCCCAAAATGTGTGAAAAAGCGACTGCTGAGGGCACAGCTATTCCTAGGATCTGAGGGCAGAGGCTTTTAAACCAAGGTAGTCCTACAAGATCAAAAATATGTGCTGTGCCAATCTAGTTACTGATCTGGGACAAGCCTTTTGGATGACAGGGAGCTCTGGCCACTGGAATAGTATCCAGTCTCCTTGTATTGAGTTATAAAAGAGATACAGAACTGAGCAAGCGACCATGTTTTTTTGCTCCTGCAGATCATACTTTCCAACACAGAGATGCTGGTGAAATATAGCAATAATGTCCACCAGAGATTGGGATGCTGGGGTTTGGATCCTCCTTCTGACTTTTGGTTACATCCCTGTAGGAACAAAAATTCTCTCACTGCAGGTAACACCATCACATCTGAAATGTCAGACAAAACCTGTATCAACCTAAGGTGTTTGCCTAGTTATAAGCTGCTTATTAAGACACAATTTTAGTTGTCATAAATGCATAACTGTATTGCCTAATCAAATGTGGCAATGATAAACCAATATAACAGCTAGATCTGAGACACAAAAATATCCACTAGGCACAGTTCTGCTGAAAACTGTTCACTGAAAAGTCTAACTAGATATAGTGGAAATTTGTTCTAACATTTCTCAGGGGCAGGAAAAAAAAAATCCAGTGTTAAGACACAACAACTACAGTCTCAGATGTATGCACTACTCTGACAGCAAGTAACAAATAGGAGCGCTGATTACAAAATTGCCTTTATTGCACTTTTGCTACACAGTCAAGCATTTGTACAGAAAGTGACATTTTTCCTATTATGAGAAAAAGCTTTTTACAGAGCTTGCTTAAATAAGTTGAAGCTCATTTTTTTCCTCCTGTTCTCCTACACTGATTTAAAAGCACTTCTTGGTAGGGCACTAGGTGTACTGGATGGTCTCTCATATAACAGTGGTGTATCCCAGCTGCCTCTTCCAATAACAACAAAATTCAGTTATGAAGATTTTCTCCCTGATAAATTGCACCAGCAAGAGAATTAGCCCCTAAATATTTGTGTGATGTTTCTGTCAGACACGAGATGAAAAAGAGTACTGTAATACCCAAGAATCTGGTAATACATTTTGCTTCCCTTTGACAGAGGGCAGTCAGTGCAGAATCTGTGAGCCTTACCAGTGTCACATCTAACTGTTTTCTTCCTGAAGTTTTAAGCTCAAGTGTATGATAATTTAGGTTTTAAAATTACAGGTGCCAGTCATGTATTGTTCAGAACTAGCTGTGTGTTTTCTCTCTTCCAACTTAGTGACAAACTAGCATTTAAGTGATTCTTTGTAATAAAAACAAGTTATTACTTCACCCTCCTGTGGCAGGGGTTTATGATTGCTTACAACGATAAACAAACCAATTCTATCCAAGGTGATCCAATGTTAATAGCGGTCACCCTTCATTATTTTGCAGGTAGTCAGTCAGAAAGAGCCATATTATTTTGATGGAAATTTTACAGAAAGTTTACCAGAAAGTTAAAGGAAGTGTCAACAGTAAATTTAGATTCTGCATGCTATAATATGAAGAGATATTAACTGCTGCAAAAAAAAAATATGTATATTAATAAACAGAAAATCATTACATACAAGCCAAGAGTGGCAAAGTAGCAGTGTCCTTTGGTGGAGTCGTCTTGCCACAGCAAAAATTCTCATCCTAGACGCACAGCATAGCATAACTACACCCAGTCAGCACTGGGCACAAAATGAAATGTCATTTATATTACACGCAACTCTAGCAAAATATATGTCAAATTTCACAATTTCCCAAAGTTTCTTACTACTAATTCCATAGAAAAGGAAAAATAGACAGCCCATATACATTCTGTATGCATATGAATACTGTTAGATATATACACACAGAATAAATTAAACCTTTTTTCTTCAAACTAGTTATACTAATTACTGAAGCAAGCCGTAGGATATCAGTGTAATGCAAGCATTGTTCAACAAGTTAAGGAAAAGTTAGATTTTCAGTTTCCAAGAGGAAGGGTGGTGACCTATAAAGCTGTAAAGGAAACCACTCACAGGATTATTTCAATACCCTTGCTAAAAACAGCCCCCTGGAATTATAAGTCTCTTCCTCATCCTGCTCAGAACAATCGGGAAATGATAGATCATTTAAAGTATGTTAACTTAATATACTAAAAAATAAAATTAATGCAAACAAACAAAAAACCCAGTTCTCACTCATGGAATTGCACTGCTGACTTCTCTGATTTCTCTGGTACTCACATCTGGATTTAGCTACTGGAAAGGGTGCCCCAGAATATATAACAGGTATACTTAAAATGTATTGCAGATACTTAATGGTCATTCTCTCCCAAAGACTTTGGGGACACTTTTCAATTTATCCTAAAGTCATTTGGAATAGGCTTAGCTTAAGCTAAAACAAACAATGATTGCTAGAAGTTTTGTGTGAACAACATCAGACTGGATTTGACACAGTGATTTTTCTTTTTTCCAATATGATCAGAGCAAATCCAAAACAAGCACTACATAAGCATTTTTTTAAATACAGGACAATGAAAAAAGCAGGTTTATATTGACTGCTGTGATTTATTCAATATATTCATCACAGGGCTTTATGCGATAAAGGTAGCATCACATTCCCTCTTAGCTCATGATGTAATAATCTGCACTGAACTCAGCAAGGCAGAGTTATCTGTTATCTGCTCTTCAGTAGGCATGGCAGGCATAAAAACAAGGGAGGGGAAAGTTTTATTAAAAAAAACCATTGTGCACACAGCAGAGCAGCAAACACTGCACTGGCAGACACTAGTACAGCTACTTCCCCTGTCCTCAATAAATACACAGCTGCAAATACTTGAGATACAAAACAATGTGTGCCTTAACCTATCCATGACAAAGAAGCAGGACGTAAAATCTTCCAGATCACCATGTTCACGAGGTCTGGCCTTGTCCCCTGTGTTTGAGGACACTAGTTTTTCATTAATGCAGCTGTTGTCCCTGGGCAGGTAATGAAGAGCAGCATGCCAGGGAACAAGTTAATTGGGCAGATAGCTCTGTAGATACACAGATAAATGAAGACTCTCTCCAGATAGAATCAGCACAAATTTGACATAATGGTATTAGCTACAAAATTCTACACTATTAATCCAGGTGAGAGAGGAGGATTAATTTCCAGCTTCTTCTACTGGTTCTTTCTGTATCATCTTATTTCTCCTTTGCAAAGAGTCCAGGAATGTAGAGTAATGAAACTAATTTACTAAGAAAGTGACAGGTCATGTATCTCTTTCCCTTCTTGCTCGAGTTTCTTTTTTATAACACAGAAGATGCACCCCCTTCTCCCAAAGCTCAATGATAACAGATCTCAGTGATAGAAAACCTGATTAATTACATTGGGTTTCAGATATTTTAACACTGGAAGTGTGAAAGTTAATGCCTAAAGAAATCAAACCTGAGGTAGGTATCACTTCACTCAGAAGTAACTCCACTATCTTTTGTCCACAGTGAACTGGAGGAGAGGTGAAATTTGGAGATAATTAAGTTTATCTAGGGAAATATAAGATTCTGCAAGTAATTTTTAAAAGCACCCATGAAAGATAGGACAGCATAGCTCCAAACTCATGTAAAAAATCAGTATCTGGCAATCCAGAGCATGCTGTTTTAAAAAAAAATGACAGCAGAGCACTGCATGACCAGCTAGAATTTGGAAACTTGTCTACAGTTCAGTCTGAGATAAGTCCTTACATTGCCTTCTTCTGAACCCATTGTATGTTTGTTATGTGTTTGAATGCTATTTGGCCCTTGTAGCAGGTACTGAACTCCAGCACTTTTCTCAGCGGTTCAAAGGTTACAGGCGGACATTCTTTGTCTCTTTCCCCCCGCTGCTCGGCCCGCAGCGGGCACCACACCAGGGCTCCCTGCAGCCGAACCGGCTGAGTCCGTGGCTTTGGCAGGTGCCCTTAACAGCACCACGGAGATCTACAGGTGACACTGACCTCCCTGACGGGAATGCAGAGCTCGCCAGCACTTGAAGGGTGCCATCTGGCATTCACTTTACACGCCACGTTACCAGAAGCGCCCCGTTTCCTCCTGATTTACAATTTGGTTTTGCAGGAGGCTCCCATTACGTGTCCATCGTGCCCCTCTGGAACGGGCCAGTGCCCGGCGGGCTCTGCGCTGCAGGACGAGCCCCCGCTCCGCCCAGGGCAGCACATGCCGGGCAGGGCTCCGGGTCGCAGCCAGGGGACAGGCACACAGGCTCCGTTTCTGGCCTTGGCAGAGGGAAGTTCACTTCTTTAAGCACGCCCCGAGCCGTTCTGTCGGCCGGCCGCCCTCGCCCCGGCTCGCTCCCAACACGGGCGGCGCGGCCGGGTGTCCCAGGGTCCCGCCGCTCCCCGGTCCCCCCCGGTACCTTCCGGAGGGCCTCCCGCAAGTGGCGGTGCTGCGGGCTGTCCCCGGCGTCCCGCGGCCCCGAGCTGCGGCCNGCCCTGCCCCTCCTCCCGCTCCTCTCGGCCCCACAGCAAGTCACGGCAGCTCTCGCGTTACGGGCAGGTTTTCTTTAATGCCAACGAACAACCATGAAGCGACCGACAAGCGGGTGGCGAGCGGGCCCCGCGCAGCCACAGGGGCGCAGCCGGCCCTGCCCGGCGGCCGGCGCGGGGCTCGGCAGCTTTCGCGCGGGTTTCTGTATTTTTGTAAGGAGAAACAGAAAATAAAAAGAAATCCGCTCCTGTGCTTGTTCGACACGCACCGGCGGCGGTGGGGACGCGCTAGTGACTCCCTAGGGGTACGGGAGGAATGTCTGCTCCAGGGGCAGGCGCGGGGTCCCTTGTCCTAAGCGATGACACAGCCTCCCTTCTCCTTGAAGGGGTTCTTGTCCTCGGGAACCCCCTTCACCAGCGGGTCCTCTCCCGACCGCTCCTCGATGTAGTTCTTGATCTCTTCGGAGCACTTGGACACCTCGAGGGAAAGGACAGAAAAGTGGCTGAGTTACGGCCGTGGGAAATGCTCATCAGAGGAGGAAACCCGTGAATTTACACTCTCTCTCATTCACCTTCCCACCATAAAATATCTGGCCACAGAGCACTATGCACGTGCAGACTCAGCTTCCTTCCTCTTTTTGCGCAGCCCGATATTGACAGAACATGTGAGTATCTCTGAGAATGTAAAGGCCACTCCGAACAGCAGTCGCTGCGTAGTTAAACTTGTGTTCTTAATTAGCCAATCTAGTTTTATTAAGCTGCAGATCACACTCTCTCTCAGCACCGGCATGACTTACAGTCAATAGTTTCAGGGTCAGTAACTTTCAATTCAGTTTCAAAGTATTTATGGTTTTATGTGTTTTTCACAAACAAAACATTCAGCAATGATTTTTCAGTGGTAATACAAATTCTTACTTCGCAGTTCTGCTACAGCAGTGATGCACCTTGAATGAGAGTCTAACTAGGAAAGACAATTTATTTACTGGTTACCTGGGGTTATTTTGAACAATGGTTAATAAAAGAGCCTACTGTGTTATGAGACCATAACACTTCCCATAGCATTCATGCCAAACTAGCACTGATGTAGGTAAGCTTGCATAGAACCCACCTATGGAGAAGTGTGTTTAGTTTCTGTTCACTGACACAGGAGCACATGCAGCACATGTGGTAATGGTGTCTGTGGAGTCTGAGAGTGCACAAGTGAATGTCTGGGGGTCCTGAGGTTCCTTGTGCACACACATCTCTTGCTCCCGATGTCAGCAGAAACTGTCCCTAGATGCTTGAATACCTGACATGCCTGAGGACACACTCCTGCTCTGTCCCCACCTCCTCCCTTCCTACCCACAGTGGTACAGCTGTGCAGAGTCAGGAGCAGGAACCAGCTATTGGCCAGGCCACTAGATGATTAGTATTTCTAATTTAAGGCCCCTTGCCTCCTCTGTTAATTATATTTTATTTCAAAGGTAAAACTACAAAAGAAAACCAATGAATTTACCCACTGTATCACAGACAACAGAGCATGTCCTGTGCAAAATTAAGCTTTAAGCCATCAGAAAGAACACAGTTAATTCCCAATTAAACAGTGCATAAAATAAGATCTAGCTGCCGTAGAGCAAAGAAGAAGCTGGACCTACAAATCCCATTACATGTGTCTTGTTCTTCTGTGCCTTTATTCATTTGAATTGGAGCACTTAACACCACAGTAAAGTTGCACACCAAAGTATATGAAGGACCAGGGTTTGTTTTACTTCAGTCAGCACTTCCAGGATTACTTTCACTTATAAGAAGAAAAGCCTGCTTAAATACACATTTGGAAATTTTTATTCATTCCAAAGGACTCTTCCTTTTTAATCCGTAAAGTTGTTAGTGGGGGTCAAAAAAATTTTGGCTGATGTTTTTATTTTGGTACCAAGAGTAATGTGGTTTCTGCATTTCCCTGTCCCTGTAACACCCATACAGGTACCAAGGGACTGTGGCAACTACAACAAAGATTTCATTCTCACAGTGAAACTTCTCTTACTATGCACTGGTAAAACTGAGCATGCTGTCTGTGCTTTGCTACAGGAAAATTTAAAAATATCCATTTTCCTAAAGTTATCAGGTTTTGGGATTATTCAAAAAAATGTAGACAAGTATTTAAAATTAATATTATTTCAAAAACTTTGCACCCTGCAGATTGTATTTCAGTTGTCAAAGAACCCTCTAAAAGATGATATAGGTATCTACACTAGTTGGATGTCGAGCCCTCAATACTGCTGGAGCTTTAGACTATAACGTAACATCTACAATCACTAATACCTAACTCACAGCTAAAACATAACTCTGGCATTCTTATTTTCTGGGCTAAAACCTAGACCTTCAACGTAATCAACATGACAAATGCTACTGATTCCTACATATAAATGTATTTTTGGTCCTAGGTGTAATTTGCTTCCACTGACATGCAGCATGAAAGAAAGAAAAAAAAAAGAAAAAGAAAAAAAGGAAAGGAAAAAACATTAATGTTAGTTTCATCATGGGCAACATCAGTTCTGCACATCTTTCGTCTATAGAAAATGTACAAAACCATAAACCTTTAAGGGGAAAGTACTTGTGGGAAGGAAAAATCAGTGTAAATGTCTAAATGTTTCTACGGAACAAGGCTGGGTGGGTGGCAGCTCGGCACGGGCGATGCTCTGGCTCTGCCCTCCGCCCGGGCACTGCACAGCGTGGGAAGCGGGGCGGGAGCGCGGGCGGCCGAGACTCAGCTACGGACGCAGCAGGGTGTAGTGCTGCCACAGGGCTGCCCTGGCCTCCCGGGGGAGGACCACCCCTGCCCTAGCACCAGCACGTCCCGGTGCGCTCTGCCTTACAGAAGAGAGGAACGGAGCGCGACGTGCTCCTCCCTCGCCTGGCAAGGCTGCCTTGTGCCGGCCTTGAGCGCCAGGGACTCACGGAGAGGGGAACTTAAGGGGTGCCAAATCCACCGGGAGCAGCCGCGACGGGCAGGCCCGTGCCAGCCCCTGGGAGCGCTTTATCCCAGGGGTGGTGCGCTCCTTCCTCCGGGCTCCACGGTGACCCCCGGGAAGGACCGGCGCTCCTACGCGGCGTTAGCGGTCCCCGGCCCCAGACCCAAAGTGGCGGCAGGACCCGTCGGTGCAAACCGCGGCCGTCCCAAAACAGCCGGGGCTCTGGGGACGAGCGGCTCCCGCAGCCCCGCCGCCCCTGCCCCGCCCGCCCGACGTGCCCCTGGCCGCCGCCCGAGCCCCCGGCACCGCCCGGGC
>VZTT01042798.1:3892-23071 GCA_013400855.1 Buphagus erythrorhynchus | reverse complement strand
GGCGCGGTGGCCTCAGCCCCGGCGCGGTGGCCTCAGCCCCGGCGCTGCTGTCTCCGCAGAGAAGCAGCGCGCCTGCCTGCTGCCCCCCGACGACGGGCCCTGCCGCGCCCTGGTGCCGCGCTGGTACTACGACCGGTACACGCAGAGCTGCCAGGAGTTCAGCTACGGGGGCTGCTACGGCAATGCCAACAACTTCCTCACCTTCGACGACTGCGAGAAGAGCTGCTGGACCATCAAGAGTGAGTCCAGGGGCCGGCAGTGCCCCGCAGGACCCCGGGGTGGCAGGGGGCTGGAGGGGACACCGGCGAGGCTGCTTGGCTTTGCGGGACGCTTTGCACCCACCCGATATATCATAGAGTCTTAGAATCGTAGAATTGTCTAGCTTGGAAAAGAGCTTTAAGATGATCGAGTCCAACTTATGATCCTTCTGCTTGTTGCGGCTTCTTGCTGATGTCAATTTCAGGCAGAAAATGCAGAGTGAGTTGACCCAGAGGTGACATGTGGAATTTATCTATTAGCATTTTAAATGTGATTTAATATTGCACTTACTTGCTAATTAATGGATTGGATTCCTCCGGTAAAAAGCAGGTGGCACAAACTGGGACTTGCCTGCAGCTGAAGTAATGCCGTTGTGCTTACACTACCATGTGTTTCTGTATGTAAAGCATGAGGGGTTGGCTTTACAGAAGATGAAATTATTTTTTCTGCAGAGGTGCCCAAATTATGCCGGATGGAGGCTGATGGAGGACCTTGTAGGAGTTATCTAAGAAGATATGCCTTTAACTTGAGCTCTATGAGGTGTGAGGAATTCATCTATGGTGGCTGTTACGGAAATGGCAACAACTTCAGAGATTTGCAGTCTTGTGTGGACCACTGTCTGCCAGAAAAAAGTAATGGTTGTTCCAAATTTTTAATAAAATAGATGGTTTGAAAGTGATATGAAGATGATACTTCATTTAATATTTTCCTCTGAATACCCGTACAGTGGTATTTTTGAAGACTTGTGTAAAGCGGATGTTTATATTGTCCACTTTAACTTTAATAAGCTATCTTAGCTGTTATGGGAAGAACAAAAATGATGATATCTTAAATACACCCACAGCTATACCCAGCCAATTTCTTGACTTCTAGAGAGCTCTACAGGTGTATCTGAAAGCAAATAATAAGGTTGAAGATGTGTGTTGAGGCAGATGTGTCAGAGATTGTGGCAGTAACATTCAGGGAAGTGGTAGTGTAATGTGAAGCAGAGGCATTTTTTTATAATTCAGGCCTGAGAGATGGTGGTAGGCAGCTCAGGTTTTTGGCACTTAACAGCTCAGCTTCTGACAAAAGTGTTTTGCCTGATGTGATTCTTCACTGGCTCTCCATCTGAGCTTTAAATAAGAATGGTGGTAATTATGAGCAGGTGACTATAACTAAGTTTTGACGTGAACACCAGTTTAATATCCAGTTCAAGATAGGCTCTTTGGAGATCTACCAGAATGTGTAAAAGCTGTCACTGCCCTAAGCTTTATTAGTGCTTGATGACATGTATTTGTGGCTGATGACAGATTGTCAGCATTTTCTTGGGTGAAAGCTGGATTATTTCTGTTGCACATACAATGAGTTAATGAAGGGGCTACAGCAGGAAATATAAAATTTTGTTGAGGCAAAAAGAAACATGCTCTTGAGGACAGTTATTTGATTTGTACTTTTTGCTGCAAGCAGAATTTGCTGGCAAAATCATAGCAAAGTTGTGCTTTTTTTTTCTCTATAGAGGTTGTTCCACCAAAATTATTGCTATATTCCTATATATATGGAGTAAGTTTACGTAAAAATCTTAGCTGCCATATGTATGGCACCACAAATGGGGAAAGCTGATGAATTTCACTTATGGGATATAATCCTGTTTTCTAGGATGGTCTGTTGCTTTCTCAAATTCACAGCTCACAGGAATAAGATGTAGAAGTCAACAGTAATAGCGTCAGTTCAAGGGGAAAAAGAGCTGTTTAGACACAAAATTTATTGCAGGGTCAATTTTAAGGAGCCATGTACAGAGATTACATTTGTGTAATTTTTCTTGCTCTCTCTCTTTTTTTCCCTTTGTCCTTTTCTCCCCAAGCTGGCCCCTTGCTGTGCTATAGCCCAAAGGATGAAGGATTGTGTTCCTCTTCTGTGCCTCGCTATTACTATGACACCAAGACTAAATCATGTAAAGAGTTCAAATATACTGGCTGTGGTGGAAATGCCAACAACTTCGTCACTGAAAGGGATTGCTACAATGTCTGTAGAAATGGTAAGGGTTGTTTTTTTTTTTTTTTTGATTTTGTCAATCACAAGCAGATAAAGCAATCCACATGCCAGTAACAAGTGTTCATAGTATTCTTTTACTCACCTTGGTTTGCTACAGGGGTATGTTTTTTGCATTTTGGACTCTTATGTTTTCAGGGGCAGGGAAAATTGAAAGGCAATGCTAAATCCTTCTGGCAAGATCAGTGTGATGTGAGGTGGTTACACCATATTTGAATGAAGTGTAGAGAAAGGCACACAAAAAGATTAAGCCTACTGTCTAGAGCCCACAGGGAATCAGTCTTTAAACTGTGCAGTATCTCCATGACCACTAATTAAGTTATCCTTTTATTATGGATAGTTTTAAATAGGATTAAAGTCAGTTGTGAAATGAATTTACTTTTTTTCGTTTGCATTTTCAGAAGTTACCATCCTACCTCAGTTCCCTGTTGCCTAGTCATATTTCCTATTCCCATTACTAAAGATTTCTGCCTCATCAATTGTGCTGTGTCAGCTGTTTCTCTGGCTGTGGGGGGAAAGCTTGGAATGATAGCTGATTTTTCCTAATGCTTTTATTCAAACTAGCTCTGGCTGTGCTTGTAAATCAAAACAGTTGTGCTTTTATTTGCAGTCATAAGTTCATACCAGCTATTGCAAATTTTAATACTCTAGTTTAATTGATATGAAAATAAATGAGAGAGAGAAAAGCATAATTGTACGTTGTTGCCCAGAACATTTAGGAAGCAGACATAGCACAGTATTTTAAAAATTGATACTAATGGGAAAAATATTTAAGGCTGTAATGAAGCATGTACATTGCCTTTGGAAAAAAAGGAAAAACTAAAATATGACTCTGTTTTAAACATCATATGCACAAAAGGTCAGAGTACTTCATATTGAAGTTGTGTAGTCAGAAGCCTTATGTTGGGAGATGATGCTTCAGTTCTGGGCTGGAAATCCAGCTGGAAATTTGGGCTGGGGCAAGGATAGTACCCTGAGCACAGTCCTCAGAAATAAAAATGTTGAGTGCCAGTTAGTCATGACAGTAATATTTCTGTGGATGGCAAGTCTGAGTGTGTCTCAGCCACTGTATTATGAGAGAGTCTCTAATAGTATGTTAAGTTTATCTGAGATGCTTGTGATTATCTAATTTGCATCCATTACTACCTGTGAAGTGGTAGGACCAGGCTCCAGTGTGGAGTGTGCAGGGAGAGCAGGAAGGAACCTGCTTCTTCAGCGTCTCACCTCCACACTGCCCCTGCCCACGCCCAGCCAGATTCACCTGGGGGTTCTCTCTTCCTCACCCTTTTTTGTTGTTGTTGTGGAAGAAGGAGGTAAGGAGATGCTGTCTGTCTTGTAACTAGAGCACCAGATAGCCACATGTAAAGTATCAGTTACAAGCTTTTTCATCAACTCGTGGATTTCACAATTCAGTTGGATTGGTACAGTCAAAGACCAAAGTTAAGGGCATGATTAGTGCTAATTAATGTTGTACTATGCATATTCACTTCTATAGCTTGGGAGTGCACAGCAACATTAGGCAAATAATTCAGGCAACTTAAGCCACTCCTCCTCTCCTGCTTCTATTATTTTCTCCTCAACATCTTTCCTGTTACCTCTAGGAGTCTCAAGTTGAATTCAGTTGACCTTCCCTGTGCAAATATACTACTGTTTGTTAAACTGATCTATAGTGTTTTGAGTGAAAAGATTTGTGATTAATTTAATTTTTAAAAGTCTGTATTGGAAGAGTTAAGGCAAATGCATTGGGTTGGCAGCAGAAGAATTGGGAACTGGCCACAGTAGCTCTACATGCTGATAAATAGGTAGCATAAAGACAAAGATTTTCAGTCAAGATTGCAGTGTACTTGTTTTCTGAATTCCACTTGCACAATTCATGCAGCCTTTGAAGGCATGTCTGGATTTAACTCTGCCTTAGGACACTCTGCAGCTTTTGTGGGTTTTGTTCAGAAACACAAATAATTTTATCTTTTCATTTCCCACAAGCACTGACTGTATTTTTACATTTGCCTCACTGCTCAGCGAAATGTAAGAATAGGGTTGTGGTTTTTTGTTTGTGTGTGGGTGGTTTTTTGTTTGGTTTTTTTGGTTGGTTGGTTTGGTTTTTTTTAATAGTGGGCAGTGTATTTAGTTTCATCCTGCTGTCGCTGCAGGACAGCTAGATAAGGCTTTGGTGCCTGCTCAGGAAAAGGATAGCAAAGTAGGATTCCAGTGCCAAAGGTGAGCACACTGGAGACCTTACAGTGTGAGAACAGGGCATGCAGAACACGTTACAGTTTCTGGTATGTTTGTTATTATTGGACAGCTGCTTGAACAGCATAACATGAAAAAAACCAAACAATAACAAGTAGTAACAGTTTTGTCATTCAGTTTCCCTAACTGCTTCCTTTGTTTTGTTAGCAGGAAATCAGAAACTGAGAATCAACAAGCCGACAAATGTATCCCGCAGAAAATTAGTGAGAAAACTGATTAAAAAATCTCCGCCGTATAACCTGAAGTCTTAAAGCTGATGTGCACTTGGATATTTGAAAGACTCTGTCGATTTCACTCTTGTTCTTTTGTAAGATATTTTTCACAAAGTTTTATACTGACATAGTTCTGTGTTTCAGAGCTGCTTTTTATGCAATTTACTTTTTTTATAATGGACTGCATTTAATAGAAGAGTGAACCTAAGTTTGGTTCTTTTGCTCTGTTTCTACAAGAATATTTTGGAAAGACTTGTTTAGATTTCAATGTTTTTATGGGGGAATGTTTCTACTCCCTTGGGAGAATATTTCAGCTGTTGCAGATCAATTAAAATTTGAAAAATCAATTTGTCTGTTATTATAACTAAGGAGAGTCCAACACTGAAAATCTACCGTGGATTTTAATTTTTTTTTCATCCTCTCCTTGCTAAAGAAAAGGAACTTTTGACAAGTGTGTTCAGAGGTTTATTGCCCTGCCATTGATATACTTTGGCCCTGTCATTTAAATAGATTGTCATTTACAGTTTATGTTCATAGTGAAGGCTTCCAGAAGCCTTCATAACAGTAAAAAAAGTATAAATTTAAATGCAGTTCATCCCGCAGGAGAGAATTTGGAATAAGGATGCCTTGATAAACACTCTAAGGCAACAAATAAGCTAGTTGAGTATTAAAATAAAAATGTAGCTATTACTTTTTCATGACATTTGATATTTTTGCTAACTTACTCCAGATCCTCATATGGCATTAATCAGCACAGTTTTACTGATTTTTATGGAGCTATGATGATTATATCTGCAGAAAATCTTGATATTTGTGATAATGCAGTGGCTGTTGAAGAGAGCAGCAGAAGTTTCTGCAGATTTTATCTACAAAAGAGTAATCCCTCTTTTGAGGCACTTTTATATTTCTTATGGTAGGTTATGCCTATGGTGATACTTTTGCACATTCTTTTATATTTTGTATTTCAGTCATGTCTGAATTTCATTTAATTTCACCTACAATATTTTCTAAGTATAAATTCATAAGTAATGTTAATAAAATGGTTTTTGTGGGAAAAAAATGCTTGTTCTGTCGTTATCCTGAATGAGTTGTATAGACCAATATTTGTAATGGAACTTATAATTTGTTAATTATTACTCTAACAGAGTTTAGTTGTCTCTTCAATCATTTCCTCACACTGAGGTCTTTATTTGAAGAAAGCCAATAAATTGCATTGATGTTATTCATCCCCATGAGTTTTGTAGCTCAGCTGGCTCTCTCGAAAGAGCTGCTCTCAAAGGAGTGCTTAGTTTAGTTTATTGTCTGCTGCTGGGTCTCCTGTTTGATGTTGCACTCTCCGAATAGCTTTTGTGTGGGTAACAAGCTATGGTTTGAGATGACATTGGCTTTCAGTTAGAATAATTCAGGTGTATGCTTTAAACCTATTTTGGAGAGGGAACATGATGGACAAACTAGTCAAAATCTGATTTTCTTACTGATGTTTCTCTCACTGCCAGATTTTTGATTAAAGCAGTTGTCTGTGCTTACCATTGTCTATCACTCAGTTTCTGGTTCTTGGTCTCAAAACCTCTTTTTATTTTAATAATCTCTTGCTTAGTGCAGATGAATGAGGACACTGTGTCAGACAACAGCAGGTAGCTAGTGACACAGTTTTGAGTGCTTGTCCCATGCCAAACCTCTTGGTAACCAGCCTTCAAACAGAAAGGGGCCAGTATAAACTCCCTGGGGGAGCCAGGGCACAATACCTATGGACATTGCCCATATCCCTTCCTGTTGGTTGTGAATTTTGGGTGTGCTGTTTAAAGCAGCAGCCCAGAGTGTCCTCTGAATATTTTTTAATTCCTAACACTAACATTTAGGGCTGTGTTCATTTCATGCTCTGACCATGGCTTATAAAAATGTAAGTCTGTTTAGGAAGTCAAAGTTCAATTTAAACACAGTTTATAACTGTAAAGGATGTCTGTCTTTTAACAGCAACACTACGTGGTATATAATATATATAATCTTTGGGATCATGTTTAAGAAATTACTATTACTCCTTATCTCTCTGTGTCTTTGACTTTCATAGGAGTATCTTTGGATGGCATACAAAAGTGGACCTAGGATTTAAAGGGAGGTTCCAAATCTGAGAGAAGCTCCACTCTAGTTTTTGGTCTCAGAATTGGGTGCCTTCTCACACATCATAACATGCTCTGAGTAATGCAATACCCTTCTCATATCTTGGAAAGGATCCAAGAGTTTGGCACTCTTCTGTTCATGCCAGCTCAGGGGCTCAGCAAGAGCTGTCTTGATGGACCAGAGTGACCACTGCAGCACCCTGTGTAATGCACTCTCTTTTCTTGCATAAAAATATAAATTGAAGCCTAAGGGCTTGCTGCTAAGTACTGAGTGAAATATCAGAGTCTTGGGTTTCAATGCTGTATCTATGTGGTGTCATATAGAAATTCGATGTAAACCATGAATTTCACAGTGTTTCCTAGTGAGCAGGCTGTACAGTATTCTCGAGGAGGTGGGGCAGGGAAAGGAAGTGCTCATGGAAGATTTTTTCAGTTCCTTATTGAAGCTATTACATAAATTGCACCATATTTCCAGGTAAATGCCTTCATCTCTTTTGGTTGTTTTTCTTTTTTAGTCACAAAGAATTTGAGCCATCACTGTGCTGCTCTGCTTTGTGTTCTTAGGTTGCTCTAACATCCCTTCTGACTACTGGGACTTTGACTAATCTAAACACTTGTCATCTAATGCCTTTTATATGATTCATTACTTACTTCCTTTTTCAGTTTGCTGATGAAACAACACTGGCCCAAGGTTGGGCCAACTGTTAGTGTTTTGCCATGTTGAAAATTAATGCAGCCCATACCATCCTGCAAATTAACTTTTATTATAGTAGCCAGGGTCCAGCATCTGGTATTGTGTGTCACAGTGCAAATTTCTACTGCAGAGGAGGGAAGCAGTGATTATAATCAGTTGGGTTTGCATAGGCAAGCTGCCACTGAAACTCCTGACTAGTGATTTGCACAGGACAGTCATACCTTCCACTGAAAAGTAGTTGCTGGAATAAGCAGATTTGAATAAACTGCATTGCAACATCTCTGCTCTTTAACTTCCATTGTGACCCATAATTCCAGATAATTTCTTAGAGATACCTTGCAAAGAGCTGTATAAGAGTTATAAAAATGAAAATTTGCACTGATTCTTCATCATTGGTTTGTGATAATACTCAAGGATTTGCTTTGTAAATTATTTCCAGAGTAGAAGATTGGCTTCATCTTTATATTTCAATGGAATTTTAAATGTCAAGAAGAGAAAAGAAAAAAATGCATGTGGAAGCACATAGTATTTTTATTGATAAGCTACATGATGGCAAGCAGAATTTCACCACATATCATTTTAACAGTGATTTGCCCCAATAAAGGGCTTTCTCACAATTCCATACTTTAGTAGCAAACTGACAATGAGTTCAGCTTGTTCAGCCTGGAGTCAGGTTTCTGTTTACTGGAAGCATTCCTGTTTCTCTGTCACTTCTCATCAGTTGAGGAGGCAGAAAACATGGAACTTTTTTTAGAAATAAGCATTTTTTTTTTTAAACAATGGGCCATATTAAAAAAAAAAAAAATTAAAAATCCCTAAGGTTGTGTCTCAGATCAGAGGTGAGAGATTTTATCCTGAAGCTTGAAGTAAGGCATATGGCTGAGGGCAGCTGTTTTGACCCAGACAGGGACAAGAATTCTGTTCTGCTGGAGGAGCACAGTCCAGCTATGACTCTGTAAATCTGGAACAACCACGCTGTGGATGTGCCAGAATTATTATGCATTTACAGCAGTTATTGAAAGCAAAATCTGTCTCATTATCTTTCTAGTAAGCAAGTCTAGCACTAGCAATAATTAGCACAGAAATTCACACTTCTGTTGAAGTAAGTCTCATTTTTCAGAGTGTGGTGGTCCTGTACAGTAATGTCTGTCATCTGATAAATTCTGTAAAATAAATCTGTAAAAATAAATCTGTAAAAATACAGCCCAATGAACAGCAGTGATATTTAAAAGTAATCTATGCAAACAAGAAGCATAAAAGCATTAGCCACTGGTGTGATTGTGAGCTGTGATTTCCAAATAAATGCCAGAGAAATTAGTGTTCCCAGCTTATGTGTGAACTATTTATAAAAGAGAGCTAGTTCAGGCAAGTTAAAGACTAATGTATGAAATGTAGAGCATCGTATCTAAAATAATAAAAGAATAAAATAAGTCACTTTTAATGAAGGTTCCCATTGTACTGGCAGCACTGACCGTAATTTCAGATGAATACGGACAAAACTGGTGCTCTTCCAGACAAATCAGATTAGGTGCCTAACTGCTGTGTGTGAAAGGTTTTAAATGCAATTGCAACTCAAAGCACATCACAGTGTCTGACTTGGTGGGGCTAAACTTTGAGCTGGTGAGCATACAGGAAACTTAAGCCTTATTTCTCAGCCAGATTCTCATGAAAGGCCTTAATATATTAACTACAGATTAAAAACTTTGCTATATCTGCCAGCTGAATTACGATGGTTTTGCTCAGTGAGCTTTCTTGGAGGTAGGGCACTACTCAGGAAGTTTGCAGCAGCTTTTCTAAGATGGCAAGTCCTGTTTACATTTTTTAATGCTTGGAGTGAAATGCAGTAATAAAACTCATAGTATCTAATAAATGCATATGAACACTGTTGTCTGTGAGATTTTTTTTTTCCTGTGCGTGGGAAGCAAGATAAAGAGGATTATACAATTAGATTATACTAATAAAAGCTGTTTAAATTTAGAGTCAAGAGAGTAGAGGGTGAAAAATATACCCCACAACCAAATCAGAAAGTAGCTTTCCATCATTACAGTAATTTTCAACAGGGAGAATCTTGACTTTTACTGCTGTTGAAAAAGAGCACTTTATAGAAATGCCTCCAGCAGAAAGTAGCGCAACTGGCAAGGCTTCTCCCCCTGCTTCTTTTTCTTTTTTCTCTAAAAGCGGGAGGGAAGTCTAACGAGAAAAACAGTGATGACAAATGGTATTTACTGCTCTCTCATGGATCCAGGCTGCTGCACTGGAGCACAAGGAGCCTCTACAATTTCCACTGTGCCAGCCAGAGGGACTTTACCACGATTTCAACAAGAGCTGGAGTGAATCCAAAGACTTCAGTAACCTCCTTTTAAGTGCAGAAATATGCTCTTGCACAGAGCAGCATTCCCCTGAGCACATGCATCTTCTTTACCTGAGATCTACTTCATCAGTGTTCATCAGTGGGTGCAGGCAAATAAAGGCTAAACAAAAAGTTTGCAATCTTTACTTCACTGCCCACAGAGTTGCTGGGTGTGATTGCTTGATCTGGTAGGGCAACTAACTCATTGCTTTACTCCAATATGTCTTTAAATAGGATTAGAACAAAAAATGCTGGGAAATATCTGTTTTAACATCAAAGGAATTTCCTTGATTAGGTCTTATTAGGATTTGTTCCTTCCACCTTTGTCAAGACTTCTTTTAAAATCCAAAACAATATTCAGATAGTTAGAGATCAGTTTATATTGAAGGAGGAATTTAGTATGGTTTAAATTAATCAGATAGTTTGGATTATCTTCTTTCCAATATATTATACATTAGTAGACACTGAAGTGTCCCTTTGGTACTGGCAATTAAAATGAGTTCCTTAACTGGTTTCATTAGAGCAATTTTGCATCTTTCTACTGTGAATTAGCCTAAGCAATACTCAAACAAAACTGTACGGTATGAATCACAAGTTCTAATGATTACAGAATTTTTTAAAGCCACAAACACTAAACAGTAAATAGGTCACTGAAGTAGTGCTCACCTCATTTTTGTTTTCCAATTTTCTATTTTTTTATTTAACATGAGGCTGAAAAAAGAT
This sequence comes from Buphagus erythrorhynchus, assembly GCA_013400855.1. Classification (NCBI taxonomy): domain Eukaryota; kingdom Metazoa; phylum Chordata; class Aves; order Passeriformes; family Sturnidae; genus Buphagus; species Buphagus erythrorhynchus. Next base: position 12,436 of record VZTT01042798.1, on the reverse strand, counting down.
TACAGACTGCACTCTGCAGTAATGCAGATAGAAAGCTGCTCTTGAACTCCAGATGTACAGTGAAGAAGCCCTTTACAAAACTATTACAATAGAGCTGACAGAGAATTATCCAACTCTTTATTGCCTCATTTTTGTACAGAAACCTGCAGTTTTTCTATCCCAGACAGAATTATGCCTTTAAATATGACAGTGAGCACTCAGTAGCATGTAAGTTTGAGGTTTTATTTTTTTCTCAGTTTTGAGAAATTTGATTTCTCAAAATAGCTTTCTGATTTCATCCCATAAAGTGTTAGGGAGGAGTGTGCTGAGTCTCAGCTGCAGAGGGTGAGGCTCCAGATCTCAGAGCCTCAAAATGCCCTCAAATCATTTATTGCTGAAACCCTTAGTTGTGTGAAGAAGCCACTGACAAACAGTTTAAATGGCTTTCCAGAGAGAAAAGAGGCAGGACATACCTTAAGCACTTGAGAAAGGTAAATCAGAGGAAAATAAAATAGTTCCAGCTCTTGCATGCTCCCTCCTAATCACAAGAGACATTTTTGCAAGTTGTGCAGCGATGATCATTCCTTGGCTAAGGAATCCTGGGCTGGAAGGAGGAGGGGAGAGCCTTTTCTGATTCACTGCACTTCCTTCTGCTTTGCCCTCTTGACCAGCCTCTGCCTGCACCATGTTCTTGAAAATGCCAGCAACCACAGGACCTGACCATGTTCTCTGTGCTTATTAGCTAGATGGTCTGAGCTCCTTCCACTCCAGATATTCCTATGAGTGTGAGTGACTGTCTCGAGTGAAGAGTAATGTAATGCTGGAAATGCAAATAAGTTTTCTGAGGACATCACTGAAAAACTGAGGATGCAAATGAGTCCATCCATCCTTCTGGGCACCCAGGATACTTAGGATTGCTGTTACCTGGGGAAATCCCTATTCTCAGGGCAAGTCACAGCCTGTGCTAGAAGTATCACTTTGATTTGGGGAGGACATCTGTCCCAGTGCTGTGCAGAGCTAGGGGAGCTCACTGCCAGGGATGTGAGCTGAGAGGTACAGAGCAGTAGGAGCAGGGCCTGAGGAGGGACACAGCCCTGGATGCATCCTTGGGGATGGGGATGGGGAAGTGGTTATGGGGAGAGGGAGAGCAGGAGTGAGCAGGGGGCTCCCACCACATGGCCTGGACTGCTGGGATGCTGAGGCTGGTGACAGAGCCCTCCCCTTCTGGCAAATCCATCTCCCTGTCTATTCTGCACAGTATGTGATAAAAGCTGAATATTTTATTCCAAGGAACAATGTTGATTTATATTCTTTGAGCGCTACGTCGTAAACTTGTTGGTCATGTGATCATATTGCAGCACTACCACACAGTAGCTAACGTACAAAATGCAAAAGAAATTAAAAAATCAGCTGTCTGGACTCTCAGGTGGGAGCATAGGGTATTAACAGAGTTTTGAAATGCATCACTGTACTCAACAACAGCCTAAAATGTAGTGTTTTTCACCATCAGACAATTGAAAACATAAAACAATGACACTTTTGTTTTCCAGCCAATACAAAAAAATCTCAGCAGCAGTGAAAGCTCCATAAAACACACTAAAGCATGATTATGAGATTTTTGCTACTGATGGTTGACTGTGACAGCTTTTTCTACTTTATTGCTTTCAAACAAAGCAGGTCTGAAGAGAAATTGCAATGCATAACTAAATCTATACCTGGCAGTGGTATGGATTATTGGTAGCATTCACTCACTATGATTTGATAATGTCTCTTTCAGGCACTTGTCTGGTCAGGCTCTGAAACATAATAAGGACTCAGTCTTTCTGTGCATTATTTCTGCTAAATTTCCATTGAAAAGTTAGTCAATATTAAAAAAAATGCTTATTTTCCTAATCAACAAGTATGGGACTCTGCCTTGACTCAGTGCATGACCTTATGGGATATGTTTGGGGTGTACAATATCCCCTGTAATGCAGATTTTGCAGTCTGTACTTGGGTCTCCTACACTTCTTCAGCTTTAGTAACGAAAAAGAATGAAAAGGAGGTTGTTGGTGAAGGAACTGCACAATCCTGTATCTGCACAGAGAGTGTTTGTACAGCTGAAGGTGAAAACAGAAGGGATCAGGAAACAAAGATTGCCTTTGCAAAGGTTTGATTTGTGTGATTTTAATAAGTGCATAGCTTTCTAACCCCTACTGATAAGAGCAAGAAATTCCCAGGAACTTTAAAGAAAGTGTCTAGGGCACCTTATCTCTGTCCTTGGACATTCATTTGTATCTTTATTTATTAAGGTAAATACCTTTGAAAATTTGGCTCCAGCTCTCATTTTCAAAGTGGTTGAAGACCAGGTGGTTCACAGTTCATGCTAAATGTCCTGCTCAGAATCACACAACTTGGCATTGCTGAACATAAGATTCTTTCTTTTCTTGTGTGCCAAGGGCCAGGATCTCACCATGCAGTGCTCAGCAGGTTGGATCACCATGCAAAGGATGTGCATAACTCTACCCATTAGGTGGGCAGTTGTTTAAAATGGGAAAGCTGAAAAACAGGAAAATAAGTGAAAAGTACACATATAAATGCCCGACTTGGTGAATTGGCCAGAAATGAGTGGCCAGAAATGGTCAGAGGCTGAGCCAGATCCCAGTCTCTGCTGCCTTCTGCTTTTGAATGTAAATTTGGGGCTGTGAATTTTGCAATATTAGGAGTTGCCAAAATTTAATTGATTTGAATAAGAAAAAAAATATGAATTCTATAAATGCTGCAGTATGAGAAAGCATCAAAATGTGAACCACTCCTGTTTTCAGATTTGCAAACCAGAAACCTGTCTGACATTTTGTGCAATAAAAACCACACCTTTTCCATTCAGCTTTGATTTCTTAACAGGAAAGCTCCCATATCATTCCCTCTTTCCATGGTTGCTGGTACTATCTACAGTTTTAGATAACATAAGTGAAAACTGGCTGTGCCAAAGATGGCAGTGATTATAATATTCATTTTTTAACACAGTTATCATTTTCACATTTCTATTTTATGTGTTTTTGAGTTCTGAAGCGAATCATACATGGAAAAAAAATGAAACACTTTATATTAAATCAGTGTCAGAATGCCAAGAAAAAACATCCACCACACCCTGTGATTAATTCATTAATCCATCTTTCAAAACAAGCAATCTAATTAGCTTGCAAACAAGAACATGACGCACACGTGGCTCTTCAAACAGTGTTGACGTACTGAATAGTTTGGATTCCTGCAATACACAGCCTTTCACTTACTATTTCCAGTAAGACCCAAGACCAGAATATTTTTGATCTCAAAGTTTACTTGATGCACAGTATGGAGCGAGCTTGTGGTCTGAGGCTGGGACACAAAGAACAGATTCTTTGAAGGAAGTTGAAATTTCGAGTGCATCTAAGCAGCAGTCCCAAACCAAACAGAGTTGACTAAAAAATATGCAGATGCTCAAAGATCTGAGTGCTATTGTTTGGCTTCTTCATGAGAACTAAAACTCAACTGATGGCTCATGCCATAGACATGTATTTGCATACATGAAAGAGGAGAGTTGATGGAGGCAGGCTGTGAAGATTGCAAGGACAGATAGGTCTGTCAGCTCAGCTAAGGGAGCGGTACCACATCAAGAGGCTTTGCAGTGCTGTGTAAAGTAAGGGTGGTAGTTTCAGGGGGGAAGGTGGGGCTGAAGCTGAATTTCACATGTGCCGCTCACCCAGTTAAAAGGCAATCCAGAAAACCTACTGAATAAAACCATTACTATTCTATTCATAATGATACAATCACCTTTAAATATTTCTGAAAGATCAACCAGGATAAACAGGCTGGTTTTAATCTCTTTTTTTTTGTCTTTAGGTAGTGGTTATTTTTTACTCCATCCGTGCTTTTGTCTGACTCTGCTACTACGTCACTAAATCTCAGAAATGGGACTGAGATGTGTATGCGGTAACCCTTAAGTTCTCTGCCATGGCACCTGCAGTATCAGTCCTTTCAGCTAATGGAGGTACTGCTGCACTGAATTAATTCCTGTTATCATCCAACACGGCTTCTCGTACTGACTTCTTGACTTTTTGCTAACATTTTTAGCATAGACTGTAATATAACTGGAAATATATTTTTTTTTATGTTCAATACAAAAGAGAGAATTAGGTTGCTAGATATGTTACTCAAGATTTTGTTTCTTTTGGAAATCTGTAAGGAACATAATCAGTTTCTAAGACTTAAATTCTCCCATTTACTGCTGAAAAAAGAGGTAAGTTATAATCCTACAGCAAAGACAAGGAAGATGAATAATCTATCACATTTACCCATGGCTGACAAGAAGTCTTCTGTCACACCTAATGTTTGGTCAGTGGCTGGGATGGGTGAGGAGTAATGTGAGAAAATACTCATGCACCTTATGTGTTGTGAAATGGTTCTTGCATTGGTTCCCTGCACCAGCTGAATCAGAAAGCTCTGACAGGGTGGCCTTGTAGCTGATTATGAGAAAGGCCAGGGGTTGGGGTTCATGTGGATCCAGTTATGCTAGTAAAGCAGCAGGGAGGTTCACAAATGCATTGATGGTTGAGAATGACCAACATATGAGTAAACCATGAACTGATGGAATTTCTCCTATAGAAGCAACACAGTAAGGAACGGTTTGGAAGCAATCAGAGCACTCAATATGTGTGAAATTCAGGCCTGGTAAGCAGTGCTGCTTGTTATAAACCCAAATTTCTGTCCTTTGGGTAACGTCCAAGTTCCAAATATTTTCTTTTACTGCTGATCTGGAACAAAAATAAAAGTATAAATATCAGGTTTTAATGAAATATTGTTTTTATGGGATTGAATTGCCTCTCAAATGTATCATTTTTAGTAAAACAAGTACCAGAGTAATCAAGTCTAATCAAAAAGTCCTTCATGTAAAGAAGCAAAATGCTTTGTTCCTTTCTGCCCTAAAAAATATGTGGAGAAGTATGTTCTCACTAAACAGTCTCACACAGACTAATATTTCTTAGCACAAAGTTTGTCTCTTTTATAATGCTTTGACAAATCCAAGTCAGAGATTTCATATATACCCTGTGCATATATAATTTTCATATCAATGAGAAGTTTTGGAAGCCTGGTAGATGAAAAGTTGGTATATTCATTTGACTTAGAAGTCACAAAGAAATACAGGCAAAACCCAGTGTTACATTTTTTGAAGAACTGCAAGGTCTGGGAGTCCTTCCAGGGTGCTTACACATCCACAGTGAACATTTATCAGAGCTGCTTAATCAACAGAGAGGTGCCCTTTATCTGAGGCATTGAGGCTAAAGAGGTGCCCTTTATCTGAGGCTAAACCTGAGTGGATAAGTGAACACACAGTCAGTGTTTCAGCTTCTGCAGCTGCCCAGATCCCTGCAGATCCATATCATCCATCTCTGTGTTGTACCCCCAGGGCTGTGAGCCAGGAGCTACCAGCCCAGTCTCAGCCTTGCATGAAAGCACCACTGCTGGCCTGCATGACTTTAAAAACATTGTGAAGCTGCATTTTCTTGACATTGCACATGAGCTAGGAAACCAACAGGAAAACTGGGGGCATCTCAGTACCCAGTACATGGCTAAGCCTCAAGGCACAGTCTCCCAGGTTATGCATTATCAGTTCTACTCACAGTGCCCTGGGAGCAAGGGAGGTCCTTTCCTGATCACTGTGCTGAGCAGGAAAGAGAAGTCATGTCCTGCAGCACAGTTAGACATTTCACAAAGTTAGTGAAAATTACTTGCAAGCTGGAGCATAGAGGACCTAACTGATTTGCCTAAAACAGAACAGAAAGACTGGGATAGCAGGCAAACTTCGGTTTGGGTAATTCTGGTACCTAATGCCAAGAAAACCAGCTCTCAGATAGGAAGCTGGTTTTAGCACTAATACAGTCATGTACAGCCAGACCACAGCACAAGCAGGGGAAGGCTGGGCCATCTGCAAAAAGAAAGATGGACATACTTTTAGTTTGTTTAGCCAAATGTTTTATATGTTGATGCAAATATTTTTTAATATTTCTTCGTACATGCAGTTTTTCTGTTCCACATTAAATATTTGGATTATTTCTCTTTAAACACAAAGGTTTGAAATCTAGTATAATGGAAAGCAAAGTTATGTCAGCAATATTCAACATAGGCAGACACCAATGGGATACTTCTTACACATTAACCCATTTCTGTATCTCAAAACTCTTTCAAAAAATAAAATGTCGCCAACTTTTTATAAGTTGCATGAACAGCCATGCTACTTTCCAAAGTTAAATCTGATGAGCAGTTTTTCTTGTGGCACAATACTGTTCTTTTTTACTTAGATGAACAGTTTAGTTGTTGTCTTGTAAAAGACCTCATCCCTAAAACTTGTCATCTAAAAGACAGAGTTATAGAGCATAAATTATACTGAGAAGTGTAGGAGTGTATACATGAATTCCCTTGTATCCATTTTTCTAATCACATAAAGTGGTTCTAGAAAGCTAAATGGGTAATAGGCTATTCCTGCTAAGTCATAATCTTAGGTCTAAGCATTTATTTTTTCAAACTCAGGTTTATTATCATATTGTAACATGAAAGAAGCTATTGTCTCCCATTTAGTTTACTACATAAAATACTGTTTAGTTAGAGGTATTTGGAAGAAACATAGATGTCTCCTTCACTTCTGAAATCATATTTTCCTCTAAAGTTAAAATATAAGGATTGGCTTACAGAGTTTTTACAGTTAGCTGTTATTATGCACTGCTGGTTTTACAGCCCACTACTTTATGATGTTCTGTAAAACTAACCCAGAAGCATCCCACATGTTCTTATTAGCCAAAAGTCTAACTCTCCAGTCTTTTTTGAGGCAATACTTTTACTGAAATTCTTGACAATGCCATAGAATTTGGGTTTAAAACATTCTTAGCTAATTTTATATTTCCATTTGCTTCATCAATTTTAACTTCAGGCATGCCCTGCTGCAACCAAATATGATGACAGCATCTTTCAAAAAATCGTACTAGCTTTGCTCCACCAGTTTGCTTCCCTAAAATTTTGCTTTGCACTCTTGTACCCTTTGTAACTCCACCCTATTTTACTGCCTTTTATTCTTGATAGAGAGTACTTTACAATTCTTCCCACACGTTTGGTAAATAAAGTGAAAACCAGTTAGCAATGACAATTAAACCAGGAAATGTTTTTAGAAAAAAAAAAAACAACCAGGAAAAATGCTAAAGTACCTCTTTTGTTGGCATAACAAGGATTTTTTCCAGGTTCAAAAAGTCCTTTGAATTGTCCTGAGGACTGTCCATTTTATTTTCTTTTCCTCCTCAAAAATGTATAGTGTACAGTCTTAATAAACACAACATTTCTGTCTGTAAAATCATTGTTGCCTGGAATTGTTTTTGAGAAAACATTTTCATGGCTCAGGAGGGGGGATAAACTCACTTCAAAAGCTTGATGTCCATCAGATTTCCCAGCCCCTGCTGTCACAGTGGTGTGAAGCTCAGCCCTTCTGGTGCCATTTCTTTCACAGGAGTTTAACAGCAGCCTGAGCTGAGTAAGTGATCACCTAATGTGTTATTAGAAACAAAGTTTGGATCATTCTGGACTGGATTTGGACAGAGAATTCATGTGGCATCACAGGACAACTGCACAATTTGAATTTCCACTATGGAGCAGACATTACCCTGTCTGCCATATAATTCCTCTTTTTATTCCATTCTGGTTCCAGGCCACATAGAGCTGACATACCTCACAATGAAGTGAGATTGATTTCACTAATTACTAGAAAACAGAATGGGAAATTACACTCAATAAGGTTGACTAAGTTTTTAAAAATACAAAATAGAACTCAATTTGAAAATCAATAAAAAGGTAGATTCATATCACTGCTCATTACAATCAGAGATGATTCTTCATAAATGCTGAACTGCTTCAAAGTACAAATTGCCTCATCTTTCAGGAAAGTCAGTTTTCTGTGAGACCCAATCTGCACGTTATAACACAGTAAGAACCTCAGAAGTATTTAGCTGTCCTGCTCACAAGCTACACACACACTTTATGTTGTTGTGCCTCCCTATCAGCCTGCAAGGACTTGGAAACCTTCCAGAGTGCTGGGTTGGGCTGTATTCTTCCTTTCCAGAGCAGAACTCTGAAATGTGCTGTTTGCCACCTGGATAAGTGTGGTGATCACTGGCCCCAGCTGCTGCAGTATCCTCCCTCCTGACCCTGCTTTGCACCCTCCAAAACCTGATGAGGAAATCCCTTCCCTACAGCATCCACTGTTCCCTCCCTGCACACAGGCATGTATGCCATGTGACCAAAGCCCAAACTCACTGGGTCCTGAAGAGCAGCAGCTTGAAAATGGGGATCAAAAAGGCAAGATTCTAATTATACCAAGGCAGAAATTTTCCCTCTTCTTCTTCTAGCCTGTTAGAAATACCAAGGAGTTTATCTTCAGAGCTCCCAGAGCCTTTGAGGTTATTTTTGTCCAGACAGTTTAAATTCCTCTTTTCAAGTGATGGATATTTATCTCATATGCAGGTAATCTGAAGAAATAAATATTTCATAACCATGAAAATTTACCAA